>CAEGAE010031572.1:0-66527 GCA_903067095.1 Girardinus metallicus | reverse complement strand
CGGAACACGGTGCACTAAATAAGAAAACATAACGAGGCTTCGAGGCAGGTAGATTTTCCTCGAGGAATTTTAATAATCGAGGTACTCGAATCATTCGAGGAATCGTTTCAGCCCTATGTGTGTGTTTGTAACCTTGAGATGGAAGTAGAGTAATGATTGAACCCCTAATGGCTTACTAAATAGAATTTCCTCTTTTAGCATATTGGCTAGCTGAGCAGTTTAGTTCTTTGTTAGCCAAATTCTCTGTCTTATGAAAAATCTTTTAAACTGTATCCTGACATTTAGTTTGAGGTGTGATATTTTCCAGCACAGACTTTTTGATGGAGCCACAAGTGTTTTAGTTCTTGAACTACGCATAAGTAGGTAGAACTTTGAAATTCTCACAATTATAAAGGTAGTTTCAAAGGTACTTGCTGTTTTTCTTATCTTCAATTATTATTACTCCTCAATAAAGTTTGAAAACTACAATGTTTTAGCAAAGAATGCTTACCAAAGCATTCCCCACAAAACAGTACAGTAGAAGGTGAATGATGCACAATGACAAGAATATCAAATACACAAAAAATGAACAGAGAAGAAGACTTGTAGACAGGCATTCACTCCTCCAGTGCACAGCTCAGAATGTGTGATGGACTCAACAAACAGGAACCTTATACATCAGGGTAACGCAGTACATGTGTAGAGTCTTGCAAAGGTATAAATATCCATCACAATTTTCACATTTTAATATCATCACCACAAACCTCAATGTATTTTATTGGGATTTTATGTGATGGACCAACACAACTGCTAAGATGGCACCAAAATTAAACACCAAAACTTACGGTATGGAGGAAAACTAATAGCATACAGCAATCAGAACACACAGCCTCTGTAGTGAAACATGGTGGAGGCAGAATCATGCTGTGGGTGTGTTTTTCTTGCAGGAGCAGGAAGCTGGTTTGAGTTGATGGGAACATGGATGGAGCTAAATACAGAGGAACACCAAAAGACTTGAAACTGGGGATGAAGTTCCTGTTCCAGCAGGTTAACACTAAACACAGCCAGATCTAGGCACGTCAATGAGTTAATCTGGACCAGTTAAAGCCCAGACATAAATCCAAATAATAATCTTGGGCATGATTTGGAAAAAAAAAAGTTGCTCAAATGATTTCCGTCCAATTTGACTTAGCTTGTGACATTTACTACAAGAATTGCAGCCGTTATTACAGAGGAAGATGACTCAAGTGCAATGAATGGAAATGTATTCTAACATTTTAAATGGGGAGTATTATGTGTTTTCCACCCACACAGAATCATTTTATAGAACAATCAAGAAACTCTGTTACCCTCAGTTGTTATAAAATACTACAAATATCAAATATGCCTCAAAAGAAATTTTGAGTCACTTTGTAATTTAGCGCCTTCAAATTTAGCCTCTGTCTCTTTAAGAAAGTCTGCACCTTTGGGAAGTCATCACAACACGGCTCCTCTATTAATCCTCCACTGAGAAGTAGCTCGTATGACGAGTCCAGGACATACACAGTTCCATCAGGTGTTTGCTAATCACTGCTGGCTTGTCTGAATGAGTTGATCGGGAAGAAGGAGACTTTTAATTTGCAAAAATGTTAAAGCCTACATATCATTTCCTGGTTAGGTGCTACTTAATGTTGATCTATGTAATAAAATACCGATAGAACACTGAGGTTTGAGGATGTAACGTGGGAAAATTTGAACAAGTGCAAAAGGTTTGAATATTTTTGCAAGTTTCTATACAAGTAGCCAAATGGCTTTTCTGTGACCAGACAAACAGAAAACAGAGGCTGCATGCAGCTTACCGATAGGAATGACCACGCCCAGAACGGCCACCGTCAGGTTCTCACCCAGAACAAAGTTCTCACCACCGGCTGGGGAGAGAGAAGGAACGAGAAATTACATGGTGCAAGAGTGATGGGATGAAAAGGCAGTCGTGATAAAGAGAACAAAAAGAAAGAAGGCAGGTAAGATATAAAAAGCGTGAGATAAGCAGCGCGTCGAGGAAGGGTCGAGACGGTGGAGGAGAGAGGCGATAAAACAGGGAGGCGAGAAGTGGGTGACCATGCGATAATGGCCGTGAGTGTTTTACAAAGAGAGACAGAGGCGGAAAAGAGGGAGGAGGGAGGAAAAAAAAACAAAAAAAGGAATGCAAAGGATGCAGAGCTCGGTATTTGCCAGGGTGCGACTTTGAGACACCCCCGACCTTCTGCACCTTCATACACACAGGCTCCGTATAACTGCATTAGAGCAAAATTTGCATTCAACATGCAGTACTTACTAACACACTTATGAGGCAAGCGTTTATGCCGCAACAAAATTTCCTTCCAGATATGCGACCCCCCGCTCCCTCCACCCGCCCGCCCACATAAAGCACAGTTTTATGAGGAGAACAGCATAATTTTCAAGGTGACAATTATTCCTGTCGTCGGTGGCTGAGGCTTGTAGATTCCCCACTTTAATGTCCTCGTTACAGCCAAGACGAGATCGCTAGCCATGTTCCTAAAAGGAAGTAGATACAACTCAACAGTTTTCTTTAATCCCAATTAGAACGGCAACTAACAATTATTTTAGTAATCGATTATTTTTGTCAAAAATAATCGATTTGGATAAAAAATTTGGCACATTTAACAGAGTATGTATAGCCCAACTGACTATTAATCGATGACTAAAATAGCTGACGATTATTTCGATAATTGATTAATCACAACTGATTCGATTAATCATTTCAGCCCTGATTGCAAATCTACTTTATCAAGGCTGCACACTCACAGTGTTGGGAGACACTGCTGTCCCCTGCAGACGTGGTTGAGATGACCACGGCCGTGGCTGTGGAGTGGGAGCCCAGTGATTCTGACTCCTGCGACGACAGAGGCTGCAGCGTACTGAGTGGCGTGAGAAACTCGGGAGAAGCAGATGGAGCAGTGCTCAAGAAGGGGACGTCGTCTGCCTGCGAGACTCCTCCTGAGGATGGAGCGATGCCTCTGGCGTCAGGTGTAAATCCAAAGACAGGTGGCGATCTCGCCGTCATGTCGTCCCTTGGCGCTGCTAAGGGGAAAGTTAAATCAAAGCTGGAAATTTGATCTAGAGATGTTTACTAAATAAACAAAACTTAAACTTAAGTTTAAAAAAACATTGTGAAGTCTTGAGGTATTCCCAGGTTTTGAGCAGGATCTATAAAAATAATGCCAAGAACATTTTGAGTGTGAATATAATAACAACACACCACAACACTCCTCATCACATAAAACTCTGACTTGCCAACCATAATCCAGATCTCATCTTAACTTAGTAGTAGGAGTTGTTAATATGAAGGTGAGTGTTTTAATCTGTTGGAGACTTTTATTTTGACATAATAAAGGAAGTAGGTCTTGAAATGAAAAAATATTTTTAGAACTGCGAGAATCCCTGGCTAATCCCTCCTTAGCTCCTTCTGACAATGAAGTCAATAGCTGCTTAAGATCTGACTTAAGCAGATAATATACTGTATGAGAGTAAGTATGGTAAACTAAAGGGTTATTTCAGTTTTTCACTGGACTGCTTCTGGCAGTTTCTTGTTCAAAATGTAAACTTTGAAATATCTAACCACAACTGAATTATTCTACATTGAACATAGATTATATAAAACAGTTTAAGATTTAAAAAAATCATTGGGTGTTGAACTCCAGGTCTTAGCTGTGTCCTTGGTCCAAAACACCTGAATAAAAAGATCAAATAATGTCATCTGCATGCAGTTAAGTTCTGCAAAAGTCCTACTAATGTCCTAGTTATTAGATTTGAGCATGTTGAATGAGTTTTCATCTAAAAGTTGAAGAATTTTGGACCTTGAGGACTGGAGCTCAACAACCCTGCTTCTTTCTTCACCAGCAGACCCCAGGCTTGCAATCCACACTTTTGCTACTCATTTAACTGCTGTTTTTATAGGATGCATGTTGACGATCTCTTTGGCATTAGCAGTGTTACCGCAGGTTTCACCACCTCAAATTTAAGACTTTTTAAGACCTTCTCAAGAGCATTACAAACTAAATTGAAGACCTGTTTCACGGTAGAAATGTACAAAAGAAAACTGCATATTTATATAGTAGTAGTACCTAGCTTTGTTGCACAGAATGAATGTAGCATGGTATGGGTAGGCAACAGAAATGAGCCAAAGGCAAAGAGGAATGTGGCAATAAATTTGCACTTATTCATGATTGAAGCAAAAAGCTAGCTAGCAAGAGTGTGTTAGCAGGTTGTTAGCGAAAAATAAACTACATAGAATATATGAGATTAAGTATTCCTGCCACCACAAAATTAAAGACCTGTGATTAAGGCTGACTTACATTTTTTCTAATTAATTCAAGACATTTTAAGGCCTTTATTTTAGATACATACATTTGAGACATTTTAGAAGCATAGTTTTTGACACGAGTTCTGCAGAACCCATTCCAGTAGGGAATCGCTGCTCTAGGTGATAGCCATGTGTACAGCAGGATCTTTTTTGTACCCAACAAAACCAAGCAGCCCCTCAGACCCTCACCTGGTACGCAGCCCCTCATATCGGGCCCCAGGTCCTGTCCATCTGGACACGCACAGGTGTATTTGGGAGAATGTTCGGTGATCTGTGGTGCTTTAAGGCATAAGTACTCGCAACCCCCATTGGCTACACTGCCCAGATTACAGCTGTCTGGACCTGAAAATAGAAAAAGATCTTGAGGTTAACATAAAGACAGCAAGGATTTACACGGTTCAAATGTGTCCTTGTCTCCGTCCTTCAGATGCCTGTTCTGAAGTGGTCAGCACTTTTTAGGCAAACGTGGTCGAATTTGATTATGAGCTCATTTCTACACACCCGCGGGCCTCACACAGACTGAACACACACCTGGCGGCTGTCGGAGCTGGTGGAAAACCACAATGTCATGGGGATCGTTTAGGTTTTCAGCCAGAGCCTGGATGTCCTGACCGGTTAACCGATTGGCCATAAAAACTGCTGCCTTGTCTCTGTCGGTCCAGTAGATCCGATCCTGCAGCACGGGCGATAAAAATGAAAAGTTGTTCTTGTCAGTGTACCCGTGACATTGGGACATCAGCCAAAACATTGTAATTGGGGTAAATTCCAAAACACAGTTCATTACTTGCAAACACATCTTAATCTCATGTTTGCGCTCACAGAGCTGGTGAACTTCTAATCACCGTAACTCCTAAGGTTCAGATATTTTTACAAGCGTTGTACAGAAAGTATATTTCCAGAGAGAGCCTGTAGATAGATTACGCAGATTTTATGACCTTCATTTCTCATCTTCAGTTCTCATTTAGCTGTTATGACAGTTTTACATTCAAAGAAATGAATCTTTCCTGCAAGGACATTTATGGCGCCCAGGTTACTTTAGTTACGGTTGTTTCTTAGTCGAAGCAACAAGTGGGACTCCACAATCAGGGCGCTCCAAAACTCCAAACTTGTACCTAAATACTTAACGTTGCCACTTAATTTTGGTTACGTTGGTTTGAAATAAAGGAGAAAGTGTATTGCTTTGTTTTATGGACTGGTTTATGAATTTGTGCAAATATTGCTCAATTATGACAGGCTTTATGATTCCTCTGAAATTACCTTTAGTTAATTAACCCATTTAAAAGGTCCAGATAATACCTTAGACTACAAGTTGTCAGGAGTCCTGATCTGAGAACAAAGCAGTTCATCACAGCAGTATAATTCAACAGCCTCAGTGATTTAATTACATTTTATGCAACAATGTTTTCTGTGTTTGTCCATTGCCGTTTACCTGGAAAAATTGAACATGGTGTTTCAGAGTAAACATTTTGCTGTAAAAACAAAGCAAGTGGTTTCATTGTTAGATATTAAGTGAAACAAAATGACAGAATCAAAAATCTTAAGCTTAATATCTTACAGCTACAAGTTTCACTGAGGAAAGCTTTTGTTTGCGATGCTTCCTTAAAAGTACACCATGAATACTGACACGATCGAGCTCTGTGTTTGTCAAACACAGCACATCATCAGTTTGCTTCCCACTCATATATTGTTTTTGTAATAATCAAATAACATTGTAAAATGAAATTACCTCATCCTCTTTTTAAGTCGTTTGGCTGCTTCAAATAAAACCCTGCCAATTTTCTATTGTCCTGGGTCAGCCGGCACTGTGATGGTACTTAGTAAAATTATGATAAAATCCCTGTAGTACAAGACATAATCGATGCCTGGCTTCACTCTGGCCTGTTGTGACTACAAGGTGACTCTCTTGTTCAGCATGCTGGAAACACACCAGACCAGCAATATTGAGTGGGGCCTGTCGCATGCATTGCATTACTGCCTCTGTCTGGCTGACTATATCAGCAGTCGCCAGGTGCTCGTCCACACATTCCTCTGTTGTTGCACTCTAAAAATACCTGGACTGGGTCTTGCTTGAAAGCACTGTCTTTTAGCAACTCCACATGTTGCAGACAGAAAAGGCTTAACTAGTGTTTAACGGTCCCTATGGAGACCTGGTGACAACAAGAAGGCATGTTTTGGTGCAGTTTGTGGTTGACTTAGTTTGATCTCCCTTACCATCAAGCCTTGTGGCAAATGGCTATAAGAAATGGGCCTCTGTGTCACATCTTATTTGTACCCCAGGGAAACAGGAAGTCATTGATTACTAAAAATTACAAAAAAATTAATAGTAACTTACGGCATTTTTACACCTGCTAGACAAAATTGCAACATTTGTTACATTTTCAGCTGGCGTGGTTCGGCTTCACACTACACTGTGTCAAACAATACAAAATAATTGAATAACTTGTCACCCCCCCCCCTTGCCTGTGGTGGCGCTGCACCAAGAATTACTGAAGGAAAAGAAACCTCTGAAGATGAAAACACTGAGCGCTACTCCCTTCCGCACAAAATGTAAACTAAAATGGAGCAGCGTCAGTTTTTAGCACTTTCAGGATTTTGCCTTTTGTCGTTGGTAAAAGACCACAAGTCGTTTCTCTCACTAGCGCAAGTCTCTGTCATCTGTATTGGTTGTATTTACCCAGAATGCCCTGTGCTATAGCTTCTTCCTGCTTTTGGAATCCGGCTGATATTAACAACCGATATTTATTTCCATCTTGTTGCCATTTATTGCTGGAGGGAAAGAGAAGAAAGTTGGTGGTGTGATATTTGTTTGGTCATGAGATGGTGAGAGTGATGCAGCACTGGATTATGGGTAGTTTACCTGAAGAAGAGGATAAATAAACAATACAGTACCAGTAAATATTGGTTATCGACCAACATTAATAGCAGTGTGGATGTCAAATTTTTGTATCAGTGCATCTCTAATTTAAATAAACCATTAAACGCCAATACAGTCTAATACACAGAATGTCTAAGTCCAGATTTCATCACTCCATGGTCATGCTGCTCATGTTATGGAGTGATGAGCGCTTCTCTACCTCCTGGACATGATTTCACATATCAGGAGGTGAGGAAAGGGTCTCTATCGTTGCAGCCCAAGAGGGGTGCTAGAGCTGAAGATAACCCAGCAAAAGCCGGCAGTAGGAGGACATGATATGCTTTGCGGCTTAAATAGTCCGTCCAAACTGGAGGGGAAAGCTTCAGAATGTGTGAAAGATCGCGGGTTGATTTGACTGCCTGAGCTAGCTCGCAGGCGACGCCTCGTTTATGTCTTAACGAAGTGAGGGTTTTTCCTCTGCCAGATTATGCCACTGCAATAGAAGATGAATTTATTTTAACACTTTTCATATATCTTTATTTCATATATCAGCGGTGTCAACAAATGTGCTCCCTTCTCGGAGAAGCATTTTAAAGTGAAGAGGATTTGTCTCTACCTGTAGTCTTACTGAGACTCGGTCCATGGGAGGAACCCCTCTGAGGGATGATTCTACATTTGCTGCAGAGGCAACTCTTCTGGAAACTACAGCGGGTTTTACTCACAGGCATGAAGAGTCTTGATTGGATTTATTTCCTCTGAAGGCCTCGATTCATCACATGCACACAACAGACCTGGCTGGTGACCAGAAAGAGAAGTGTGTATTCTCCTTCGGAATCATCTCTACTTCTTATTTGGTATGCAAAGCCAGTGAAAGCAACGAGGAGACGAGACAAAGGGCTAAAAATATGGACACCCACCAACTGAGCATGAAATAAGCTGAATTAAATGGATTGATTTGGATTCAAATACACCACTCCTATGAGGTTTTTTTTTGAAAATTTGAAGATATGATAAAACGTGGGAGGAGAAAATCTTTAAAATCGATTGCGAATTAATCTGAGAAGCAACGCACAAACCTCAAAGACAGCCAGAGCGTAGGGGTGTCCCAGGCTCTCTGCAGAGGACATGTGTGTTCTCCGGTGAGCTCCGTTCAGGTCCACACTGGCTATGAGATGCAGTTTGGAGTCGACCCAGTAGAGGCGCCGGTTGGCTACGTCTGAGGAGCACACACAGACACACATTAGGAGGAGGAAGCGGAGGGAGGGCTTTCCTCAGACTCAACAGAAATTGATCGTCTCTGTGGTAAGCCTTCATGTACTCCGACCAACAAATCCCTTTGGTTGGAATTGATTACTTTTTTTTTTTAAATGTCAGATTGTCAGTGTTACACAACACACAGAGATTTACGGATCCAAAACACTTGAAATATCATTTCAAAGCAACAGTATTTTTCTTAAAGGGCCAGTATTATGTATGTTCCAGGCACACAGTGCCATTTTATAGCACAATCAAGTAACTCGGTTGTTAGAAAATGCTCTGTGTATTAAATATGACTTAAAAGAAAGTAGACTTTGTAATTTAATGCATTGAAATTGGGCCTCTGTCTCATAAAAAAAAAAAAATCCCGCTCTTTCTGAAACTCCACCTTCAGGAAGTCATCACTATATTTCTCCCTTATGAAACCTTTAACAACATTTTTACCAGCTTTTCACTGAGAAGTAGCTCGTATAGTGAGTTCAGCTGACGCACAGTTCCAACAGATGTTTGCTATTTGCTGCTGGCTAGTCTGAAGGAGCTGATTGGGGGATTTATCGTCCCCCTCTTACCTAGAGTAATGCCATTGGGCCATTCAATATTTTCAGACACCAGAACCTGCCGATCCACTCCGTTCATCCCAGCCTTCTCTATCTTGGCTCGTGTGCCCCAGTCTGACCAGTACATGAAGCTGAAAGAAAAATAATAAATTCATTATTCTATTTGGAATATTTTGATAATGATAAAAATGTACAATGCTAAAAACAGAAATAAGGAACCCCTCATGGAACATTATGATTAGTCTGCTACATAGCGCCTTTACCAAAGTATGTGATTTACAGAATATTGATGCAAGTCACAATAGCATGTCCAGTATCTAAAAAAATGACTCTTGGGTAACTAAAAACATCAGAATATTCTTCATGTTCTTGTGGTTCGGTTAAGCCTGGATATGTAAAGTCCTGAATTTCTGTGCATCACAACTTGATCTGATAAATTATATGAAAATGTTTCTGTATAAAACTGTTCAGGCAGCTTCTCAAGTGAAATGACGATATATAAAAATCAGTAAAAAAAAATAAAATCAGACCTTTGACCTTTAACTCCAGGATAGAGATGAGTGGAAACATATTTCATTTGTTTGATGTCATACGGCTTAACCGAAATTCATATCCGAGTTCACCGTCACAATCATCTTCAATAATTTAGCCTGACGAATAAAAAAGTCCAGAATAATTGCCGTCTTGTGTCTATAAACTCGGTCTGACACCAAATTATGCTGATGTATTGTAAATTGTTATGCGAATTCACAACATGAACCTCATTAATTAGCATAGACTTTAAACTTAGAAGGTCAAATAAAGGTTTTGTGCGGAAGAAATAATCACCACAGTTTTCATTAGCCATGATTAACGATGATTAAAAGTCCTACTAAAATTATTAATGTTTTGTTTCACTAACCAGGGTCAATTACTGATTTAATGCCTGGTTGGAAAAGAACATTGGCAGAGAAAAGTTGATCTCCACTCATTGAGGTTATAAAAGATGTATTTGAAATGTTCTTTTGAATAGTTGAATGACCGGTAAAAAAAACAAACAAAAAAAAAAAACAACTTCAATGACTTTCAAAGACAGGTCATGTTTGCACAGGTTTGCATTCATTGCCGATTTTGTCTAATTCAGTTTCATAATTATAAAGACAGGCTCAAATATTTATAAAGACGTAGATTAGGGCTGCAACAAACGATTCCAAATGGAATTGATTATTATAATGATTATTCTGACGATATAAATAGGCACATTGTACATATTTTTCATTTTCTACTTAGCTTTTTTTTTTTTACACAATATTAGAAATACATTAAAATATATGCAAATAATTCAATTCCTTTCTTAAATTTTTTTTTTTTGGCCTAAAATGTAATAACAGCACTAGGAGAAGCTAGAGCTATTCCTCTTGAGCAGCTCTTTGTAGAACATATTTAAAAAGGTTTTTTTTATTCTAAATGCAAAATGTATATATTTTATGTGCAGTTTTGGATTAATTATTGCTCTGAGTGTGTTGTTCTTAAAGCAAATTTCATATTTTTTTTTGAGTCTGTATACTCCATTGTATACTCTCAACTAACTCTCAACTAAATTAATTGAGAGTTATTTCAATAATCGATTAATCACAAATAATCGTGTAAGCCCTAACGCACACCCTACACTATTTGTCTAAAAGTAGAGAGCGGCAGAAAAACTACCTGCTGCAAAAGAACAATTCATATGTATCAATAAAAGTCAAAAATTAATACGACATTCACGTTAATGATTAATCGATTACTAAACGGGTTGAAGATTATTTCAGTAATCAATTAATCACAATTAATCTAATTAATCGTTTCAGCCCTAATGCACACTCCATATTATTTGGTTAAAACTCCTTTTGAGAAATGCAGAGAAACTACGTATGTCAAGAGGAGAATTCAAATGCATCAACAAAAGCCCTAAATTAACATGACATTCATTTAAAATGTGGAAAAGATGAAAGCTGCACTGTAAAATGGCGCTGGCGGCCATGTCTGCACAATTACCCGTGCTGGGGATCCAGCGCTATGGCCCGGGGCTCGCTCAGGTCAGAGCTGATGAGGACGCGCCTCTTGGTGCCGTCCACTGAGGACACAGAGATGGATTTGTCTCCCGAGTCGGTCCAGTACAGGTTGTGTTGGAGCCAGTCCAGCGCCAGGCCCACAGGAGTCTGCAGGGACGAATCCACCAGCGGCACCTGCTGGGACGGGTCGCTGGCCTCGTGGATGAAGGCGCTGCAGGGAGCGAAGTGGCAGAAAAAAGGGGGAAGGGAATGTCATAGGAGGCAGAGAAGGACACAGAGGAAGAATGTCTCTTTGCCACATTGGTTTGATGCATTTTTCAAGGCGCAATCACAGTAACTTACACATTTTTTTTATGATGGCAGATGATACATATATAGAGTACCTGAAATCAGCACTGTGCTGTGAAGTCAATGAACAGCAGAGAATGAGGTAACTATGGGAGCTGCAGCCTTGGGCCTGCACAATGCAGGTTCATGCCGGGGTTATTGTCCTTGTTAGGCAAATCGCTTATCAGAATAGACAAGGCTTCATTTGAGGCTTGCCCAGGTCGCTAATCATTTGGACCCGGCAGAGGTGCCAGGAAAGGGAAAAGCAGCTAGCAAGAATTCCAATTTCAGTTTCTCCAGAGAGCTGGTTTTTTTAACGCCTATGTTATAAAAAGAACACGGCGCTCCAATTAGAATGCTCTGAGGGATAAAATATGGTTTGGATAACAAAAAAGGAGACGTGAGCTGAGTCTCATTACAATCAAATACAGCTGAATCTCATAAGAGAGCATTAAAAGACATAATTACCTAAAAAAATAAATAAATCCCGTCGATTCAGATGTGTTTCTGCATCCCAGAGACTTTGTTGTTGGAAATTCTTAATTCAGGCAATGTTGTAGATTAAGTGATATCAAGAAACAATATGAAAAAGATGCACTCCAGCAACCCAGCCTCACTAGTTTGCAAGATGAATTAGGAGGGTAAGTATCAGCCAAGTGAGGCTAATCAAATCCATTGTTGAGATCAGCAAGTGTGACTGCCTTTAAAAAGCAGAATATTTCTTTTTTTTTTTGTATTTGATTGTGTAAAGAAGGTGGGTTTGTGTGAAAACGATCCCAAAGGCATCAGCAACAATATCAGAGAAGTAGATTGTATAAAACTGTTTAAAGAAATAACTAGGCTATCGTTATAAAAGAGTTTAGGGATACACTGATCAGAGATGTGTTGGTTTCTTAAACTTAAATTTAAGACTCTTTAAAACATTTTTAAGACCATCAAAACGAATTAAGACCTGCAAAATGCAGAAATTTACAACAAAAATTGCAAATAAATAAATCATTATGGCTTGGCAACAGAAGTGAGACAAGGGCGAAGACGAATGTCGTCCAGCCAGCTGGCGATAAATTTGCACTTTCCCATGATGGATGTAAAAAAGTTAGCAAGTTTGCGGGGGTTATATTAGCAGCTAGTTTTTTTACAGAGAAAAAACTAGCTGCCCTAAAATGTCCTGATTGAAATCCATCAGGACATTTTCTTTTCTCTACTTAAACAATGTTTCCTTTGAACTTGTTCTTATGTCGCTGGCAGACAAATGTTATGTTTATTCTGGAAACAAAGGAAGCAATTATTTAAGAAAATAAAAAGAAAATTAGCAGCTAGTTACCAGGAGCCGCAACAACCTTGAGACACAGAATCCACTGAAGATGTCTGTGCACAACTCAAACTTTAGCATAACAGCAAAGTTATGCTAAAGAGTGAATTACATGGAATATATTCCTGTTTATTGTCCTGCCATGACCTGTGATTAACACATTAAAAAAATTCATTTAAGACATTAAGACCTTAACTTCAGGTTCATAAATTTAAGAACTTTTAAGACTTTTTAAGAGTATACAGACATATACCCTGAACTACAATTACCAGCATTTAAGTATATCAGTTAATCATTATTAATGTATGTTGCAAGCAGATTAAACTTTATTCCCTGTATGTGAAAAAGCAGACGGTATAAAGTTTTAAAACAAGGACAGATGGATTAAAAAGTAATAATTTATGAAGATTTGTGAATGACGCAGTTAGCATTTACTATAAATATCAGTCTTTGAGTCTATTTAGTGCAGAATGCAGGCGAGCGCCTGCCAATGCGTGTTGAAGCAGCCTGACAAACTAGTAATGCTTAGCTCAACCTGGTAGTGTTTAGGTATATCTTCTAAGAGTTTAAGGTTTATTCATTGAAACATTTAAATCTTGATGTTCCAACAAATGCTGCTGATTAAGATCAAAATTGCTAGTAGCAGGAGCTACCACAAACGACAAGTTTGAATTGTTTTAAGACGTGCAAAGCAAAGATTTGAGAGGAACCGTTTACGCATAAAACCTGAATTTCTTTATTTGGTGATATTCTCAAATAATTAAACTATCGTACCTGTAGATTTTCCTGTGGAATCGGTCACACCAGAAGACGCGGTTGTTGGCCACGTCCAAGTCTAGAGCCACGGCGTTCTTCTGTGTAGACACAACCTGGCTGTAGTCCCTCTTCACCAAGTCGATGCGTCGGATCTCGTGGCGGTTAGTGAACAGCAAATATGGGCTTTTCCCTGGAACCAGAAAAAACAAAAGGAAAGGGGTTATTTGGGACACAAAGTAAACATGGATTCAGAGTAAAAGTGTAGACAAATATATCACAGAGCAAAACATTTAAGGCAAAACAGGGTTCATATCGGGAACACATTAGAGAAGGGATTTTACCCACTAGAGCGGAGCTGAATAAGCTTTGACAGTTTAGCAGAAAGTCGAGGAAGGGCTCCGGATGGGCCCCTTAATTAGGAATCAGATCTCATCTTGGCACTCCACAGAATCTTTAAACACAGAGCCAATAACATAATTCAAACCAGCCAGTGTGCCGAGCATAAAAGCGAATTAACCTTTCTGTAGAGGGATCAATTTACGATCGCATCCCAACAAAGAGATTGAAAACAAAATGTAATTGTTCTCGAGTCAATACATGCAAGACTTGTGAACCGTGATGTTCCTTGTCAGGATGATTTAGACATTAGTTATTACCTAAAGCACTCGGGTTTCGCCTTACAATCAAAACTACACGAAACTATTGAGCTCCACCTTTGCAGCACACAAGTCGATATTCTAAATATCATGTTTTATACCAAGATAAATAACGCAGGGATGGTTACTTAGTGCTGACAATCCTCCCCGGACAATTAAGAGGCAATAATCCTTCACTGAAATGACGAAACTGTTGGAAAATCGATGAACAGGTCCGAGTGTATTATTAAGTCACATGCACTTTTGGCAAATATAGATGTGAATCTGATCGCATCTCTTAAACAGGTTGTCAACTTTTACACAGGCAACTTGCAAAGATAGGAGACAATAAAAGAGAAGTACCGTTGGGAACTGTAAAAAAAAACAAAAACAAAGATGTAACACTAGCCAGTGTTCTGCCTTTTCTCAACTGATGAGTAAAAAACAAGACGGCTCAGTTAGCTATTATCTACATCACAGATAGGCTTGAAAATGAAGTCAGGGAAAACCAAAAAGGTGGAAGACGCTTCTAGAATAGAAATCCTCCTACCTGTTGAAGCAGCAGTCATTTAGACTACAAGGTTTAAACAGGTACATAGATAATAGGGGAGAATAGGGTAAGCTGAGCCAGGAACATTGATCATGTGATGAAGGTATTATTAAATGAAGTTCGTGAATGTAAGAACCTCATGGGTAAAGTTTTATTTCTTAAAAAACTTTTTTCACTCTTGGAAGTGAATTTATTTTTGTCTAAACACAATTCTTATGAAGCTTCAAAAGAATAAAAAATCCTTCTACTAAATATTAGTAGTAAATATTTGAAAATTAGATTCATATATCAGTGGTACTGTGTATGAGCTACAACATGAGGTTATAAATCTGACTGAAAAGTGTAGCATTTTAGCCGTGGGTACATACAGGAGGGGCTCATCTTACCCATTATACAACGTCTTTTAGAAATGCTAAAACAGTTCGGTTCACGCTCGGTCTGATTGTTTGAAGGGATGCGCAACGTCCTAAATGTAAATATATAAGTTAGCGGCCAAACCAAGATTGCCTTGATGCAGTGATCCTGAAGAAAAAAGGCTCATCTTACCCCAGTGTCCCCCACTGCAAATAACTGGAAGATACATGTACCAAAGTGGTTCTGCTTTAATCCTTTGAAGAGTCCAGTTCTGTCTGTCACAGAAAAGAAAGCTGGATAGAGAAATGTTTGCAATATTATGGAAATTTGAGCAAAGCTAAGGGTTTACTAACACTATAGGGAATGAATGGAGTGACTATTCACTACACATACATAAAAATTTGAGTATTTCAACACATCAAGTTAACTTTTCCCCTTGACTCAACAATTAATGATTTTACACAGTTCTTGCAGAACTAAATATCTTGTGATGTACTTGAACGTTAACGAGACACAATATTTCTTGTACCAGAGTAAATGACATATGCTGCATCTCCTTTTACTTGGGTTTAATTTATGGATATGACTATCTGAAAAATTTAAGTATTTAGCTGTATTTAAAAAAAAAAAAAAAAAAAACATATATATATATATATATATATTAATTTGTTGTAATTTATTGTTCTGAAATAAAAATTACCATTGCCAGATCAGAGTTTTACAAAGTCTGCAATCTGAAGTTGGCCACAAAGTAATTCCATTTATGTTTTCAGTCCCCACATCCAGTTGATCCCATTAGTAAAAAAAAAAAAAAAACCTACAATATACTAAAAAAACCCAACATTAATATGAGGGTGTTTGTATGCCTACATGTGCTAATTAACTCCAAACACTAAGCACAGCTTAGGCTGGTTGATACAAGGCTTCAGCCGTAAATCAAACCATAGATAAATACTGTGTTCCTATGGCAATCCATCAATATATTTTACCCGATTATAATTACTGACCTTCAAATTGTGCTGCAGAAAATGTCAACGAAAATGTGGACGAAATAATCAGATGTGTAAAATTCCTTTGCTTTGTTGACTGATGGTTTATCGTGCACACTTCTTTTATGTTTGAACCCTTTGTTGGAGCTGCCCGATTCCCGTAATTAAATGCAAAGTGCATTTAGTCGACAGCGGACCGTAACATAGTGTGTGTAGGGTTTTATCTGCGTGGTGCTTTCCTGAATCCATGTCCCTCTAACAGAGTATAGTAATATGATCCCAGCTGCAGCTGCCTCTCATCTCCAGAGGCAGATGTGAAAGTTTCTCATTAATACTTTACAGTCCTTAGCTCCCCCATTTGACAGTTTGTGTCACAACCTCAGTGTGGTATTGTGATCCAACACTTTCTCCCTCTTTCTGCCCTTTCCTTCCTCTACCCGGCCCGAATCTGAACGCTGACAGTACGGTGTTGGGCCAAGTGCTCCAAAAAAAATAAAGCAACAAAAAAAAAAACAACTAGTCATTATACTGTCATCCTGAAAGTCTCTAAGGGGGAAATAGCTACCATGCTGGAGTCATGAGCTGTCAGTGCCGAGGTGGAGTTTTCTTTTTTTATCGCCTCAACAACAACAGCAGCTGCATTCTCTGCCATTCCCCGTCTAACACTCCATCTGCCTCTGAAATAAAGAAGGCAGTTATAACCGCATACTGTATATTGGGCCCTGCAAACATTTTCATACCCAACAGACACTTTTTTTTCCAGTCATGCTTTAACCACCATTATTACTAGTTTTATTTGGTATTTTAGGCAACGGACTTAAACGAAGCAGTGTAATGATTTGAATTGGAGGAATAATGCAAGGTGTTCAGAATCGCCACAAATTGAGAACCGCACTGCCTGTATTCAGTCCTTCTGAGTCCGTATTTTTGAAACCCACCTTAAGTCAGTGCTTGAATAACTTTTTTTTTTCAGGTTTTATCACAAATTGTCAGTTATAGGACTGTACTTTACCCAAGCACATAAAAACGTTTTGAGTCCTGTTTAGGTGGACGTCCATGCCTTGGTAGGTTTGCAATTTTGCCACCATTGTCTGGTGATGGACTGAACGGTGTCAGGTTAGATGTTTCCACCTCTGGATCTTGTTTTATAGCCTGACTTTTAGCCCAGCTGTCCCTCACAGAACAGCTGGGTTTAGGTTAAGAATAATCACACAAAAGCCAGCAAGCATTTTGTTTACTGAAGACAAATCTAAGAAGATTTCAGAAGGTTAATAAATGTCCCGACTGACTTGGTTGGAAATTTTTATTTTACAGGTGACAGAAGTCTAAATGTACACCGTTAGTGGGCAAGATTGACTTGCATCAATAGTAACAGTGGTGGCTCTCAATCTCAGCACCTCTGGATGATTAATCTCTACTATCCACTGCGATAGCTGAAAAAAAAAAAAAAATGCAATATCGCACTATTTTTACTACTGCACCATTTTTACTACTGTTCTCTCAATTTTCTACCTACAAACAAATGAAAACAGTAATTTCTACACATTAAAATTTTTACCACAGTATCAGTATGGAAGAAAAGGAAAAATGTGAGTTCATATCTGTTTAGTTTTTTTTGTTTTTTTATTCTGTATTCTTTATTTTGATTCTTTATTGCTACTTTTTGATTGTACTTTCTTTGATTCCAAGTTCAGCTTCTATTTGGTTATCATTCATCTTCCTTCAGCCGGCCGCTCTTCTCCTTCCCTCTCCCTCCTCCAGTATTGAAAGCCGCTGGTCTCATTATTCATAGCTGGATTCTTCCGTTTTCCTGTTGGCTGTCTGCCCCGTTCCACGTCCTGTACGACCTGCTATTCCCCTGCAAGTCTTTCCTTTTGTTCCATTATTAATAAACATTCTGTTCTACAATATTTTCTGCACCAGGGTCCTTTTAAAAGCTGCAGCATGTCAGACTTTGAGCTCCAGGTTGCGCCTTCTGACGCCTCTGCCTTCTTCACAGGCTTCTTTGTGGATCTTATGAATTGTTTAAGTTTTAGCTTAGACCATTTTTACCAGCCAGTTTTGCTTGGTTTATACCTAGGCAACATATATAGGGCTAAATAGCTCCCACAGCTAGAAACAGATGTGTCTCTGACTCATAAATTAGGTCTGAGACAGGGGTGTACAAACTTTCAAATTGGCTCACGGACCAGAAAATAAGGGGGTAAAAGAAGGACAAAACAGAACATGAAAAAAGAAACAAAACAAAGACTTTCTTTTTTAACCTACTCAACAACAAAATAGTGCAATACTTTAATGACTAAAGCAGTCAATTTTTTGTTGGAAATGGAGATGTTAATTATTGTTGATCCAAAACGTTGAATAAGGGTTCTGTTTTGTTTTTTTCAAGAAAGAGACGCACTCAGCAAATTTTTAAAGATCTCCATTTAAAACAATAAAACATTTTTTGTCAGTTCCGAGCAATAAAGAGAAGATCTGGATCACTTTTACTGACAAATACATAGACAAGTTTAATAAATCCATTTAAGTCAGATTTGGGTCTCAAAGCTTACTGAATAAATGTGATTCTCACAAGAGAATACAAAAAGCATTGGAACTGAATGCATTTTCCATTGTAAATTTTTTATTTGACTATAATAATTTTGCCCTAGTGAAAAATAAAACTAAAAATTCTCAACCATGTGTGTTTGAGGGGTCAGTTTGCATTATCTTGAATTAGAGTTGTGGACCGCACAAAATCAGTCCAGGGGGCACAAGTGACCCCCGGGCCGCACTTTGGACACCCCTGGTCTAAAAACAGCTTCTACTGAAATCAAGTCTGGGAAGTTTTACTATAATGTGTATGTGCATGTGTAGCAGAGAAAACATGGTTAAATATGGAATTCAGAGCACACTTTTCAGATTTCAGGGTTTTTTTTGTTTGTTTTTCTGACACTTTAAAATTATACACTATAGTTGACATATATAAAATATAGTATAGATCAAAATGTGTGACGCAGTGTGAAAAAGGTCAAAATGAATGTGATTAATCCAGTTACTGTTTCCTGTTCGTTAAATGAGGCGTGAACTTAGAACACAACGGTGTTCTTCTCAGCCTCTAGTCATGGCTGAAAGCCGATGAGCATCAAGGTACTTTGAAGAAGTTCACTCCGCTCCCCGCTTGTCACCTAACATTTATCAGCATCCTCAAACTAAATTGACTAAATTGATGTAATTTCCCTCCAACTAGATCTGCCAGGTACCCCTGAAGAGTTGATATGCCTATTTATAAATGTTCAGCATGGCTAAACACATCAGGGTGTCACTCAGGAAACTCTAAAGTGATGAGAGCCAGTGGATGGAGTTGGCCAGTGAAAAAACAAAAACAAAACGAGGCTGGCTGCTCTAATCGTGCTTGCCATTTTTATGTTTTTAGGTACACAAACAGCTGCAAAATGGCGATAAGACTGTAATTGCAGAAAGATGTTTATGATTATATGAAGCAGAGGGTTTGACGCTGCGGTACAAACGAGTGATTGGGTCCACTAATGAGTAACTGCTCAGACTGTTTTGTTATCAGGAAAACAGCAGACTTTCCTGCTTATCAAAGGAAATGCATACATAAAATCAGCTAAATTGCATCTGTAGAAGTTATTACCTATAATATTAAAAACTTCAACTACGAATTTTATTTGTTCCATCATAAACACTTGTTACTGGGGTGTTTTCACCTGATTGTTCACAAGACTGCAACTTTTGTTACATTTTCAACTGGTGTGGTTCACTTTCACACTGCACTGTGTCAAGCATGATAGAAGCAGAAGATAAAACACATGAATAAAGAACGCAAAAGACATAGGAAGAAGTAAGAAACTTATGAATTCCTACCTGTCAAACTCATACCATGTTTTCAAATGGACCCTCATTATTAAATTAAAAAAAAATTATAAAATAAACATAGGTTAATTCATTTCCCATTTTCTTTGGGTTTACATATGTCTAAATATACACATCCATCCATACCCACACACACTCGTATGCATTTTGTCTTTGGCAAAAGAACATGAGCCATTTCTCCCAGTAGCAATTGACGCTTGTTTGTTTTGGTTGCATTTATCCAGAATGCCCTGCACTACAGTTTGCTTCCTGCTTTTGGAGCCTTCTCTGGTCCACTTGCATCCGCATTCAAACCACACTAGAGTTCACTTCACCAAACAGAGGCCGAGGTTTTTAGGCGGACCAGAGTTTGCTTTTTTGGTCCACATCAGGGTTCGATTGCACATTCACAACCTCCCAAAACGAACCGTGGGTTCTAGGCGAACAAACACTATTTGGATTAAACTGGGCTGGTGTGAGCGCACCCTACATTTTTTTTTTTTTTTTTGAACTTTCATTTCTGTAAATTGTTGTGACTCACCTTCAGCCTTGCAAGTCTTAGTGACCAGGTCCATCTCATATCCTTCGTAGCACTCGCACTTAAAATCTCCCTTGTAGTTGATGCATATCTGGCTGCAAGCGTCAGGGTTCTCACACTCGTCAATGTCTGTGAAGTAGGCAAGAAACAGATGTTATCAGTGGCAGAGCTGAACAGAAAATGACGACCCTTCTTGTCACATGACAATTGTTAAGAACCGATGCTTGTTGATGACTTTTGTCGATGGGAAGCGCAGATCATATGAGGAAAGAAAGAACGGCACGTCTGACCTTTCTTTCTAAACACCTTTTTCTTTGGGTTGCACTGGGTGTGACAGGTTATGAAAGGGTGTGAAAATGTGTTATGTGTGTGAACGTGTGAGAGCATAGAAAGTGCATCTGGTTCCTTGTGGGAATGAAGAGCAGTCTGGCTAGAAAAGCAGCAAACATTTAAACAGGCTTTGTCAGCAGTCAGTCGGCTACTCTCCTGATGCCTTTTGAAAAGTATCCACACCTCTTACACTTTTTCATCTCTTCTCACGCCAAATCCATAAACTTCACTGTTGCTTATTGGGATTTCATGTTATGAACCAGGAATGTACAGTTATTTTCTTCAGCAACTACTGTTCCTAGGAGCCACACCGTTGGCCGAACACAATTTGTTCAATTCAGTATGAAACAATACATTTTAAATAGAATTTGATCTTCTCAGTAACGGCAGACATCGCAAATGAACAACAAGGCAAATAGCTGAAACTTCACATATTATTTTACTATATTTAAAAATGGTTGTCATAAATGTACAACCCTCTTATTTTACTTTCATGTACTTTTACAATCATGTAAATTTTGTTTCCAATTCCGGAGAACAAGTCTGGGTTTTCCACAAACCGAGAACATCCCTGGTTTTGTTTATTTTAAGCAAAAAATTAGGTCCTTGTGTTGATAGAAAAAAAAAAAAATCTGAATTTCTGTTCCAGCTTTTCTTAGAATCAATTGCAATCTTTATTGGTGGTGAGCCTGCTTACAATGCTGCACTGATGGAGGGCTCTAGAAGGGAGCTTTACATATCATATATTACATTAAACAAAAGCTACCCTCAAAATAAAAGCTGATTTTTCAAAGTAAGGACATAATAATTCTACTTTGTGTGCAGAATTAACATTGACTGCCATTTTTTAAGTGGGCTACTCAAGGCAGTCTAAGCTCTGTGAAGTGCCCAACAGAATATAAATCATGAATGCAAAGTTGAAGGAAAAAATAATCAGCGTCTGGCTGCATATTTACTGTTGTTTCCCAGTCTCCAGATTTTTTGTCTTCTTCCAGGGTTTGCCCTGCATTTATCATCATCCATCTTCCCATCAACTCTGAACAGTTTATCTGGTCCTGCTGAAGAAAATCTTCCCCACTGCACGCCGCTGCCACCACCAATTTTCACCACGGGATTGATGCGTTTGGAGAACAGTTAACTATTAAATTCTTTTCCACAATTTTGAATTTTGTGTAAAGGTGAAAAAAATATAATTTTTTTGCTTCATTTTGTTTGTAACAATTGCCTAATTGTTCCCATTTTTCCATAATTCTTACACTCGAATACACTTTACTGATCTCCAAGGAGAAATTGATTATTTGTTGACCATCTACTCCATCCAAAGTGTTAAATATTAGAAAATTCAAATATAAACATAAGCAATCAAAAATGTATATACCAACATATATGAATTGCAACAGATATTGCAATTCATACACAATCTAAATATAAAATAAAGAAATAAAATAAGAAGCTATCAAAAATAATATTCATTAAAATATGATAAAGTTTAGGTGGGTTTTTTTTTTTTTTAAATGGATGCACGATATCGGATTTTTGGTCGATATCCGATATGCTGATATACTAAAACTCATTTGGCCGATAATCAATACCGGTATTTTTTTCCTATACCTATTTACTTACTGAAACTACGTGGCTTTCTCTACTCTGGAATTAAAATACTGGATTATCTCTGACAATTTAGCCTGCTACCAAATGCAAATGCTAAGAAGGAGGCCGGAAATGATACAACACTTTC
Source organism: Girardinus metallicus (assembly GCA_903067095.1). Classification (NCBI taxonomy): domain Eukaryota; kingdom Metazoa; phylum Chordata; class Actinopteri; order Cyprinodontiformes; family Poeciliidae; genus Girardinus; species Girardinus metallicus. Next base: position 44,100 of record CAEGAE010031572.1, on the reverse strand, counting down.
AACTTACATTATGTTTAATGACAAATGTATTCATGGCACTCAAACAAGGCAACTTTGATGTTGTGCTGCAGTCATATAAACGCAACGCCTTTTATATCGGTGAATTATTTTGACGGAATGGCCGATGTCCGATATTAATTTTTACAGCTAATAACAGCCAATACCAATCCCATGTTTTTTTTTGCCAGGCTCAGTCTTACCTCCACAGGTCTTCTTGTCCAGCAGCTGGTAGCCGGCGGGACACTGGCACTCAAAGCCGATTGGTCTGTCCATGCAGACGTGGGAACAGCCGCCGTTATTGATCATACACTCGTTCAACCCTGTGAGGCAAAACAAGGAGAAGACAGTGTTCTGATGCAAAGAGTTGCAGGAGAGGCAGGCACGATGTAATAGGCTTTCAGGTCGACTTTTTGAAAAATGACTCCAACCCGCTTATGTGAGGAAAAAAAAAAAAAAAAAAAAAGTCCTTCATCTTGACTTTTGTACCGTCTTGTCCTTTTGTAATGCTTATCAGACGCTCTCCAAAGTAGAGTCGGCCTCAAAGAGACGCCACTACGGCACACAAGGGGAGCTGGTTAATTGAAAACCAGTCCCATCTGTTGGGATATGAAATGTGTGTGTGTGTGGAGGAGCTTTAATGCTGCGAACTGAGAATCGAACAAGCCCCAGGAGGATCCGTCACAGAATAAAGGGGGGCAGCTAAATTAAACAGGTACTCCGTTTGATTTGCGACACAGTAATCCTAAAGATAACAAAAGCTGAAATATGGGATACACCACCAATGGCCCGCTTTATTTTTAATGTAGAACACTTGACCCCATTGTTCTGTTTCTCTCCTAGACAAAGAAATTAGTTGAGTTTTGCTGAACAAAGTGTTTCCTTCTACAGAGTGTAAAGGAGCAGTGTTATGTATTTTATAGGCACATATGATGATATTTTGTAGCATAATCAAGTAACTATGTTACCTTCAGTTGTTATAAAAATCCTATTTATATCAGATATGAGTTAAAAGAAATTTCCCTTAGTAATTTAATGCCTCGAAATAGGGTCTGTGTCTCTTTAAGAAAGTCCTGCTCTTACTGGAACTCCGCCTTCAGGAAGTCATCACATCATGGCTCCTCTATTAACCCTTTAACAACATTTGTACCAGCTTCATTCTGAAAAGTATCTCCTATAATTAACTCAGCACATGCGCAGTCCCACCAGGTGTTTGCTAATTGCTGCTGGCTAGTCTGAAGGAGCTGAAAGATGGAGGAAAGCTGCTCTGGGACGCGGAAGCTTGGGGACTGCATCTCGAAGGCAGAGCTAGGTTTGTTTCAGTTAAACGGTAGTCTTTCCTCAAAATTTGTGTATTTAACAAAAATGCAATGGAAATACTTTATTCACATCATGAGTGATGACAAAAAACTAATGTAAGTACTGGTAGAACAACGGGAAGTGGTAGGAGGTTCATGGTGCAGCATGTTTTTTAATGATTTATTGTGTCGACAACCTTGTTTACATGTGATTTTAGTTGTGTTTCATATTTAATGGTAACACGGCAATTGCAAAATTGTGATGGGGTTTTTTTTAACATTAGTTGAATATCGACAAATTTTTGCACACATTTGTAATGGAAATGCAACTAATGACTTTGAATCTGCATGATTGAATTGAATTGTTTTTTCTGTAAAGTGCTTTCAGACAATATTTGTTGCTGCTGACAAAAAAGCAACCGAATTGAGCAAAGCAGATGATGGAACAAAAACTGCTCATAAGGAAAACGCAAAATAAAAATGCGAGTGAAGCATTTTTATTTTGATTGTAAACTCAATCATCTTGAGTTTACAATCATCTTTACCATCATCTTGTAAACTCAAGATGATTGCTTCACATCATCTTGAGTTTACAAAATATTCTTGCATGCACGTTATTTATTCAAGTCTTCAACACACTTGTGTGTTTTTTCTTTTAAATCCTTAAATGAGTGACCCTAAGACAAAGTGAAAAACGTTGACGCACTGGATTGGTTTTCGCAGAGCAAAAGCGCAACTGCACAATGAACAGCTGGAGAGGGTTGATAAAAGGAAAATGGACTAAGCAGCAAGAGAAGCTGCCTCCTCAATCATAGGGTACTTACCTCCATCAGAAGTGTGACTACCTAATCTAGAGTTACACATCTGTCAATAACTGGGGAGCTTCTTAACGGCTCTTGAAAGCTAAACTTTAGTGAGTGTGGGTGGGTGTGTGTGTTTGAGTTTGTCGACGACTTAGCCAAACCAAAGCTCAGCATCAGCTGACTCCCCAGAATAACAGTGAATGGTGTCATTAGACAAAAGAAGTAAACAGAATAAACACTTTCACCTCTCGAAATATATCCAATAAATTGGTTATCTAAAATTCACATTCATAAGGTTTACTGAAACAACTACTAGAACCATGCTATTTATTTATTTTTCCTTTACATCCCAATTGTTCTGTGTTTATACTATACTTTTATATTTATTGAGATGTACTTATGTATTATTAGTTTATTACTATTTGACTTGTCTTCGAGAGTTGCTATTTTTAAAATGTCATGCTTTCTTCATGCACAATAAAATAAATTCTAATTCATTTGCAAGACGACTCACTTTTTTCCATGCTAGAGGTATTTTTTATGCCCCTTGGGAGCAGCAGAAAATAAGGAATAATGCCCTGATTTCCTATTGTCGCAGGAGTTAATGAGGTACACCAGGAATTTACGAGATGTGGATTTTCTGTCAGTGTTGGCTTTGCTTGGGGTCCTTAGTCTCCATTCTCTTAACCGGTAAAAGCGTCACATCGCCTCCTGAGCTATGAAGGCTACCATGCAATTGCAGACTCTGCTTCTGAATAGACAGCAAGAGGGGGACTATTGATCTTTGTGAGATTGGTTTAGAGCGAGGCAAAACACAGAAGCTGCAGGCCGGAAAAATCTAAACAACGTGCCGAAAGTGGGTGAGATGCTTTGCAGATTTAACGTGGAGCCAGCGGACCTGCTGAATTTGCCAAGAGCCGCACCGAGAAACCGCCGGCAACCACAGGTAACGCCTCGATAATGCGGAGATTGGGGAGGACGAGCTGCAGGTTGGTCCGATTGCAAGTCGAACTTTTCTATCAATTGAAAGAAAAAAATTCGGTCGTGTAATCTTCGCCGTTCGCTTTGTGTTGCCAACAGACCGACCCGCTGTTAAATTCTCCTCTGTAAATCGACTGAATGAGTGGCGGCAACACAATCTATCCCCCTACTGTCAGCTGAAAATAGACCCAAGATAAAAGAAAAAAAGAGCAAGACGTAGCTGCCTGTGAGCTCTCACTCAATCCTGTGAGTTCAGGAGGGGCATGTAGCCCCCCTGCCTCCGCCTGAGAGAATCCATGTGTGAAAACAGAAACACTCTTTCCACCAAGAAGATTTACAGGCCAGATCCCCCCCCCCATCACCGATAAAACATCACATCTCTTTTTTTTCCCCCTTCTTCCTAAATCTATCCTGTACAGTGAATCTGTTAACATGAATTCCTCCAAAGTGAAGGAAATGAAGAGTGTTAAATAATGAGCAACATAACAGTGGTGATATGTCATTATTTTTGGTGAGACGGTAAAACATTTGCCTGAGCACCTTAGGAAATGCATTGTTTTTAAGCGTCTGAAAGGAAGAGTACTGCGTCGCAGTTCGAATCAAAAGTGTCTGGTTTTCTGCTTCTTGGACGCAAATGGCTGAGCGAGTGCAGAGATGAGCGAGGTGTGTGTGTCTGCGTGTGTGTGGACATTCTTTTAATGAGCCGAGAATGTGAGGGGACGGAGGGAGAGGAGATGGAGAGGGTGAAGGGAATTACGCTCTGCAGAGCCGGTCTCGGTCCTATAATTTCATTTCCTGGCAGAGGTCAGTCTGCTCTGGTACCTGTCACTTTTCCCCACATAGATTTTTAGATTCCTCAGAGGAAATGTCCTCGCAAGAAGCTGGAGGTCTGCTTCTTGCTTTCTTACATTGGAAATGTGATCACGGATATGCAAAAACCAACATGTTTTACTTAATGAATATCACTTTGACCAAACTGAGCATGTCTGTTTTAGCATTTTTATTATTTTTAGACAAATTTCTCAAAGGAATCATATCGTATTGGTCACTGTATGATGAGAACTTTGCCTTCTCAACTGCTTTAATTCACCTTAGCACAGATTCAACAAGGTGTCTGAAATAGTGCTCAGATATTTTAGTCCATTTTGAAGCCATATTATCAAGCAGGTGCAGCAGAGAGGGAAATCTCGTTTTCCATCTGTTGAATTGAGATCCAGTGACTGCGGAGTACAGTTAACTCACTGTATGCTCAAAAAAACAAATCCGGCGTCATTTGAACTTTGTGATATGGTAATATTGTGTTCATAAATCGCTGGAAATGATCAGCAGCGTACTTACGTAGACTGAAGCGTTTCAACTGTGCTTAATTGGTACAAAGAACACCAATGCCAGACTGAGGCACTGATATAAAGTAGGATGAATAAATTTTTCCATCTATTTACATTTAGTTCTGATCTCAGACGAGCCCCCACATTTTCCACATCTCTTACGTTCTAATCTTGGTGGCCTTGTGTGAAGTGTAGTCTCAGTTTCCAGTCATTACATGACTAGCATGGTGGGGGTGTTCACACATAAATCACAGTATGGTGTTCTGCTGCTGTAGCTCATCACCTTGGAGGTTCAAGTCATCTGTGCAAAGAAGCGAATCGCTGATCTGCAGCTGCACTCTTCCTGAGCAAGAGTGTGGCTGTCTATAGGCGGTATTCTGCATATGTTGGCTGTAATGAGTTATCCTTTGATATCATAGAAAGCCACCAACTCTAAGTCATTTTCCTAAGACTTCTGACATCAACAAGAAATCTGTGTTCACACCACTGCTCTAGTAGGATATCTTCTCTCTTTCTCTCTGTAAACCCAAGAATGTTGAGCATAAAAAAATCCCAGATCAGAAGTCTGTACAATCCTCTAAAACACCATCAACCATGCCACGTACAAAATCACTTAAATCCCTCGTTTCCCTTGTTGTGATGGCTGCTCTAAACTTCAAACCTTAATTTTCTAGACACATAAATTTAATGAGATGCTGCCATGATTCACCATTTGTGTAAGCAACTGAAAAGGTAAAATAAATGAATAAAGTGACTGGTTAGTGTGTTAACAGGAGTCATTTAATAAGCACACTCTGTTGGTGTAATGTGTGCAAATGAAATGTCTTCACTCCTTTGTAAGAAGAAACACTCATTCTAGACCCAGTGTGCACTCTCTTGTGAATCGGTGTCAAATTGTCTACCGATCTGCGCATCGGTGTATGAATGTGTGAGCGTTTGTGTGAGCGAATGGGTGAATGACTATAGTGTAAAGCGCTTTGAGTGTTCAGAAATGATCGGAAAAAGCGCTATATAAGTTCAGTCCATTTACCATTCCATTTGGAAGAAGCCTTTTATTTGATTTGATTTGATTTTACCAAAGACAGAAATAATAAAAGTTCACACAAGCAATCTCTGACACCAACAACATCTTACCACACTCTTTTTTAGGCTCATCCGAGCGGTCCTTGCAGTCCTTGACAGAGTCACACACCTTGGAGCTGTCGATACACTCTCCGTTCTTACACTGAAATTTCAGGGGCCCTTCGCATTTTGTGGCTGCAGCAAAAAAAAAAAAAAAAAAAGCATAGAACAGCTTCTGTAAATCACACATTTATATATTAATGTTGGGACATGTACTTAAAAAAAAAAAACATTAAATAAGTAAGCATGAAAATAATTTTTCCAACTAAATTTTGCGTGCAACTGCACAAAAAAGTTACAATATTAAAAATTTAAGGTTACTCTTTTATCTTTCTCACCTCCTCTTGTGAATTTCACTTTCCCGGCCCTCTTAGTTTGCAGGAAGCTGATAAATTATCCATAAGAAGAGGAACTTAGGAGACTGGTTTACACAGAGCCTTGTCTGAGTCCATACACCACAAAACCTACTGTCATTTTACGCCTTTAACAGCTTCTTCCTTTTGGTTTGTAGTCTTCACACTTTTGTCACCTCTTTTATAACTTTAAATGATCTGTTAAACTGCATCCACGGTAATTCTGTCTTGTTTTATCCAACTGATGTCAGCCTCACAGATTCATAATAAATCATTTGTTCCCGCATTTAACAAAACCTGCTGGGATGAATTTAAACCAAACAACGGATGTTTTCTGAATTTTGAAGAACTGCGTTTATTTTAGATAATGGAACAAAGGGCTGCTGCATCGAGCTTTTAATTAGAGAGCTGAAAGCAACAGACTGAATGTGTACACCTACTCAACAATGTGGCACCTGACTGTAAACAATCTCACTGTAAACAATTTCACTGTAAACAGAGCTGCTGCTGCGCTGCGAATCAATGAGGTTTCCTGTTGCTCTTTCAAGTTTCCAGTGAGATTTGGCATTTTTGAAGTGATTAAAAAAGCTACATAGCAAAAAACACAAAATCTTACCAAGTTTTTTTTTGGACTAGTTTCTAGTGCAAATATCTTAGTACACTCGAAATAAGACAAAAGTAACATACAATTACAGTTTTCGCTAGATATAGCAGGTCATTTTAAGTCAATAATTTCTTAATATTGGTGAAAAAGTATTTATTCCATTGGTGGAGTATTTCACTTTTAACAAACCATTTTTCCCATGATACTTGTGAAATAATCTGCCAGTGAAACCAGTTCTTATGGTCCTTAACCTGTATCTATTAAAATGATTCACATGTTTATATGAATATGTTATTATGTTAACAAGCCTGATTTTCTTTTTTTTTTCTCAGCTCAGCTAGCTGTGAGGCTAGCTTTTTTCTAAGCTAGCTCACAGTGCATTGCGAGCTAGCTTAGTTGTCCTGAGCTGAACATTGTCCTGGTATCAAACTGGTTCTGCCAACTTCCCTTTCTTATGTAGCGCTTCCTGGTGCTGTGCGTTTCCCAGGTAACCGCGATGTAACCATCCACTTGGTGTAAATGAAGCAGCCCCAGAGACCCACCGTTGACACAGCCGGACTCGTCGCTGTGGTCAGGACAGTCGTGGACCTTGTTGCACTGTTTGGTACCGTGGATACAGGAACCATCACCGCACTGAAACTCATCAGGTCGACATGTCAGCAGAGCTGTTAAAGAAGGAGAGAGAGAAAACAATATATACATATAAAAAAACAAAATGGGATTCATGTTCTGACATTAATGGATCAAATCCTTTTTCTTAAATTTTACCCATTACTAGTTTGCCATTTCTCTTTGCTTCTGAGACTGTCAATAAGCTAATTTGAAAAGAAAATCGCCAGAAAGCATGTATAAAAATCAGCAGAATTAAGTAATTGCATACTTCAGCTATGCTAATTTCATTCAGAGTTTGATGCAGCCCAGAAAATGTCAGCCCACGGTTGTGTGATGAATGAATTTTAATGTAGAAGGCCAAAAGAGGGAGGCAGGATGAGGCCACACCAAAATTCATTATTATCCCAAGACCAGAGCAGCTTTTTATCAACAGCAGAACTCCCCTCTGAACCCTGTTAAAAAGCAATATATATATGACTCTTGGGACGTGATATAGAGTTATCATGAGATAAGATAAGACCAGGACAGAGGGAATGTCTATGGTGACGCCTGAACGTAGACGTACACAGCAGATCTTCTTCTGTGTTGTGCTGTGGTGACACGTCAATATCAGAGTGGAGATCTGTAAATAAATGATGTTTCATACAGATCCATGACATAAAAAAAGTAATAACAGGGGAAACATATTGATCAGTGTCTCTAATCTGAAACATTTCTATAGAAAGTTAAATTTTTCTGACAAATAATTCCTTAAGTAAAACCTGAAAGGGAGTGAGTGTACCAGAAATGTGTTCCTAATTTAAACCTGAGCACATCCGTCTCTTGCAAACGCTGCTAAGACGACACCACACACCATGACGGTTTGTCAGACAAGCTCGCTGCACATCTCCGTAACGAGCGGAAGGACATATCTGAGTTTCACACTTTGGCTTGGTGCGAGCTTTGGGCGCTGGGCTCCCTGCTTCAAAAAAAACTGCTTCATCACTTCATCCACTCACTGTTATTTAGCAGAAATATCGAAGAAGACAAATTTAAAGGGACGTGGTTTTCCAGGCACATAGTGCTATTTTATAGCACAACCAAGTAACTTTGTTAACTTCAGTTGTTATAAAAGTGCCATATACATCAAATAAGAAATTTCATATCCTTATTTAACAACTTGAAATTGGGCCTCTATCTCTTTAAAATCTCCTGCTCTTTCTGAAAGACTGCCTTCAGGAAGTTATCACATCACTTCTCCTTAATTTAACAACGTTTTTAACCAGTGTTGCACTGAGAAATAGCTGCTATTACAAGCTAAGCAGTTACACCAGGTGTTTGCTAATTACGGCTGGCTGGTCTGGAGGAGCTGCTCTGTGAGGCGGAAGTTGGAAAGCTTGAAAGCTGTAGCTCAGAGGAGGAGCTTTGTCTTTGAAGGCGGGGCTAGGCCCACCCAGGCGTTTTCCACAGCTGAATGGTTACCGCAAGAGATTAAAGGATTTCTCAAACATGCGTGAAATAATCAAATCAGCACTCCAGGTCTGTTTTGATGAAGGAGTAACATTATAGCGCTATAGCTCAAAAAAGTTGATTTGACATAATACTGCGCCTTTAAAAGTATAGGAGCTCATCCATTTCGACAGGGCTTATTACACTGTAAAAACTTCTTTTTTTTATGAAGAGTAGCAGTTAGGAGTTGGCTCTGGTCGAGCATTAACCTAAAGCAGAATGTGAGAAATAAAATGGTTAATATATTAATTCAATAGCAAGCTATCATTCATGAATGAGCATGTTCAGCTGATAATGTACTTGTTTTGGTGTGTGCTTGTGTACGCGACAGACACATGACATCACACTCTCCAGTTAATTGATCTGCTGCTAATCAAATCCTTCTTTGTGTGCAACTGCTTCAAATGTAGATATATCTCGCTGAGCAAAAGTGTTTTAGAGCAATGAACTCTGGTGCTATCATCTGTACGGCAGAATCTCTCTCCTTCAGAAGCAGCGTGTATAATGCTGTGTGTGTTAGGACTGCGGCTACAAAATAAAACTTTGAGATAAGAGGGTTCTGCTCTGTCAAGTTTGTGTCCTGCAGTTTAGAAAAAGCTGCTGCAGCATTGGACAGTTGTAGTTATGGAAGTGGACTTTAATGCCCACACTGTTTCACGCTACAGGAGCTGTTTGTACACAGACACACTGTGGAAACTCGTCCTAAGTACAATCTTATTGCAATATTTTGTGGTACTATTGTGATAACTGTAAAGGTTGTGATAAAACAGTTGCTGTTGTGGAATACTGTGTGCATTCTCAGCACCACAAACAATTATTGTTTTTGAAAAACATTCCCATTCTAAATAGACTTTAGAGGACGCCACTTAAAAAGATCCCACTCAAAAAAGTGGGATTTTTATCACTAAACTGCACATTATAACTGCATTTAATCATATTTTCAAATATATTGATATTTTTTAATGATCTGTTTGGAACAAACAACGGAGAAAATAGAAAAACAAATTACATTTCCAATTATACAGTGTTTTTTTTTCTCTTACTATGATATATTTTCCATGACAAATGATAATCGATGCAGTTAATGCCCAACCCTAATTAATGCCACATAAAATCTTTATGAAGACTGACCTACTTGGTTTATTATAAAGTGTAAAAATATATTTTCATGCCAACAGAGAGAACCATTACTATCAATTAGTTTTCTTTACAGTCTGAGGATATTTTTGAATTACAGAGGGGGAAAAAAAATGTTTACAAGTTGACGTAATGTAAAACTGGAAACCCTCAGCCAGGGACACTCACGACAGTCTGACTCGTCGGACTTGTCCTTGCAATCTGGATCTCCGTCGCACTTCCACGTCAGGCGAACACACTCCCCGTTAGCGCAGCGGAACTCGTCGGCTGTGCAGTTGGCTCTGCGGTTGGGCAGGTAGGGGGCGCCGTCGCCGCAGCGTTCCGGGCTTTCGTCGGAGCCGTCCGAGCAGTCGGGGTCTCCGTCGCAGCTCCACATCAGCGGCACGCACTCCGACGTGTTGCAGCGGAAGTGGTTGGGCCCGCAGGTCTGCGGCGCCGCACACTTGAGCTCGTCGCTGCCGTCTCCGCAGTCGTCGTCGCCGTCGCACACGTAGACGACGGCGAGGCATTTACGGTTGGCGCACATGAACTCTGCGCTGGGACACGCTTTGGCGTCTGCGGGCAGAAGTAACAACTATGTTTTTAAAATCAGAACTGAATTTTCTTTCAATAATGTTAAAAGCTTTTCCTGGCATTAAGCAAAAGCTGAAGGAGTATTATAGAAATTAAAAGCAGAGACATTATAGTGTGAATTAACTTTAAGCAGCAGGCCACAGAAGCAGAGCATATCTGACTAAAATAAAGCTGGAGAGGATGAGAGCAGTAATCACAAGAAAATGTGGAGAGGTTTCCTCTCCTGATAATACAGCTCCCTCTGCCAGAAGCCAATCCTTCTCTCTAATCAATCTGAGGCATGCTACCTCTCTGTGAACATCTTCTATAGAGGGCTTTCATTAAAACAACCAGAGTATTTTTTGTTGTCTCTACCTTAAAGTAATTTCAAGGAGAGTTTTTTTTTCCCTGAAAAATACTCAGTTTGTTTTCAAAGTTTTCATTTCAGGGCATGCAGTGGCTTCCAAAAGTATTCATACCCCTTCAACTTCTCCATATTTTGTCACATTACAAATTTTACACGATAAAAAGCATTTTCTGTTTGTTTTTTTTAAATCCAAACCTGAAAAATGTTTTGAATCGTGTATAATTGTCTTTCTGCTTCACAATTGTATGCCACTTTGTGTTGGTCTTTCACATTAAATTTCAATAAAATACATTTATGTTTGAGGTTATTATAGTTAACTAAAGCAACCTAAATAGCATAAACAAACTGAGAAAACATTTTCGTTAAGTGAAATAAACTAATTAATGAACTCTATTGTGCGTTTACAAAACTAAAACATTCTGAAATTATTTCATGAATTTATCTATTAGGCTTTCAAACTGACGTGACATTTATTTATTTTTCCACATAAGCAGTTTACGTCAGCTGCACTCCATGCCTCTTATGGCAGCTATGCTACGCTAGTCCACAAAATGGCGACAGCAAAAGTTGGGAGAATACACCGGTGAGTCGGATGCTCACTGGTGTAAATTTTTTGAAAATGGTTCTTTAGTTGAATACCCAATCGATGAATACATAATCACAATATAATACTTCGATTTTGAGAAATGTACACCTGAAACTTAACCAGTACAAAAAAACACTTCTACTATAACTATAAAAACTACACTGAACTAAAGAGTAGCTGCATTTCCATTAACAATATATTGGTGCTTAATGGAAACACTAATTTAAAAGAAATGAATGTTTTTTGATTAAAAAAAAAAAAAGAAAGTTTTTGGGTCAGCATGACATGTTTTTTTTTTGTTCTTTTTTCAGATGTACTGACATTAGTACATGTAGCAAAACTGCAATGGAAACACTTTTTTCGCATCACACTAGTCACATGGCAAACAACCGGATGTTACTACTGACGGAAAAGATTTAGACGACGACAGGAAGTGGTAGGAGGAGGATGGCGCGGGATAGTTTTTTTTTCCATTGGCTTCTCATGTGAACAAACGTGTAATTTTAATTGCGTTTTGTTCTTTGGTGGAAACACCGCGACTGCGAAATTGTGTTTTTTGCTTGCATTTGTAATGGAAATGCAGCTAATATTTAGCTAGCAAACCAGCAACTAGCTAGCAAAATATTAAACCCACTGAAACCAACTAAATTAGGTGGGGAAAATAAAACGTCACAACGAAATAAAATTAAACAATTCTGAAAAATCCTAAGCCCTGACTTATACACAATGTTTTTATTTTGCGTTCATAAATGCAGGTAGTGATAGTGCAAATGAGCCTATTTTGTTTCACAGAAGAGTGGCCAACTACTCAGGCTGTAAAGCTTTTATTGTGTGTGTCTGGTGGCTGGTTTTGGCAAATACCTCTCTGTAGCCCTGACCCGACAGTAAAAGTTGAAGCAGTTTGTGTCCAGAATGTGCCCTTAAGTATGAGTGAGTGTGCACTTGCATGGCGTCTAGGTGATTGACTTCCCATGTGTCACTCTAATTTTACACTTACAAAAAAAATCTATATTTCTCCATTTCTTTTTCCTCTCTCTCTATCTCTCTGGCTGCCTTTTCCAGTTTTGTTAGTGTCACGTTTTATCTCGCTAAAAAGCACTCGGGGTGGAAAGTGAGGGCTCCCACTGAGAGCCCACAAGCTGCACAGAGGTCAGCAGCAGGAAAAGGAATTTAATATTTATACGAACCACAGGGAGTTCAGGAGCTTCACATCTCGATGCTTTAGTTGTTCCAACTGGTTACAGGAAAGGATTGGTGTTTTTACCTCGTATTAGGTGTACTGCGGCACTGTAGTTACAGTAGGGTCAAACTGCAAATCTTACACGTCATGTCCAACTAGTACAGATTGAGGAAGCAGATACATGTGAAGGAGCCACAAAATAAAACTGATCAGAGGCTGCAGAGTGCATAATTGTGTTCCGGTCTGGTTATGATGTCCTTCAATAGACTCAAATTGAGTTCATCCCTTAAAAAAATGAAGAAACAAGCATCATGATTAGTTATGGTTACGTCCATCATCCATTTTTTCCTAATAAATGCCCAGACTTAATTACCTGACTGGTACTATAATGGCGCCAAAACGGGTGGTTCATGAAAACATGTGTTGTGGTTTCAGCTCAGTAAAAGGGTGATTTTTCATTAATATTAATAAACAAGCCGCTGCAGCTGGTTCTGAAGTGGATTTCAAACCAGTGGCCCGGTTTCGCCTCAACACACTTTCTATCCTAATTTGGAGCTAAATAATTAAAGAGCTTCAATAAACATGTGCATTATTACACGAGGGGCGAGAGCATTAGCAGTGTGCGAGTGGCCGGGTTACACCAGAGAGGCACTCTGTTTTCCTCTGGGGCGATGAGTAAATGTACTTAAAGACTTCTGAGGAGGTTCGATCCCACAGACCATCTGCTGACGAAGCCATACAAGTCAGCGAGTCTTAACTGACAGAAAACACGTTGGATGTGAAGATGAGGATTTCATATCATCTACTGTACTTGAGGAAAGTATCGCCTCTTGGCAAGTTTTTACTAGGGACGCACTGATATCACCATTACATGACCAAACAAAAAACTCTCTTCCCTTTTTTTCCTGAAACACAAACGACAACCGGATGACAATAAACATGGGTTGTTAACATTGGCCCACTTGTACTTATCGGACTTATATGTCATATAATTGCTAACATCAGTGGATACCGATGTTGGTAATATATTCTAGATCTGTAGTTCCTACCGTTTGTTTTTTATTTTAATACTGTCACACTTAAATAGCCCAATTAAGCAGTAAAAGGGAGTATTGTATATTTTCCAGGCACAATCAGTGGCATTATATAGCACAATCAAGTAATTAACTTCAGTTGTTATGAAAAATATATAGCAAATGGCGTTAAAGAAATTTGACTTTGTAATTTAATGCCTTGAAATTAAGCCTCTGTCTCTTTAAAAATTACTGCTCGTTCTGAGCTAGGTCCACCAAGACGTTTTGTACAGCTGAATGGTTGCCATGGGAGACTCAAGGATTTCTCAAACATAAAACAATCAAGAGGAACACTCAAGGAATGTTATCGATGAGGGAATAACATCATAACATGATATAAAGCTCAAAAAAAAAATTTTTTAAAGTGCAAAAAACTGAAATACCTGCATCATTCAAACTTGGACTTGATTGTCTCATTTTTGTTTCATCAGTCAAAAGTCGTCACTGGCATGAAATGGAAATAATTCAGGCAAGTTGGCCGATGCAATAACACCATTTCAAATTAAAGGCGTTTTTCTGCCAGCTATAATGCGTTACATCATGAAACAGAAAGCACACACTAGTGTGAAGGAATCAAAAACATAAATCATAGAGAACTTAAAATGCTTGATCAGCGTTTTCCGTTCTCTCTTTTTCATCCCAAAAGGGGAAAACATTTTTTGTGACCAACACTAGTCAGAAGTTGGAAGCTTAGCACTTTCCTAAACCTGGCTGCATTGACGATGCAGCCAGGTGATGATGATTTTTTATGATGATTTTTTATTATTACGATGATTTTTTATTATAAAAAGATTTAATTACTTTTTTTTCTTCTGCATACACCTACACACACATAACCTAAACCTGTTAGTCACCTTGGCTTTCTGCTACATGGTGAGGACAGAGGACGCAAGACAAAATATCCACCAATCACCAGAAAGTAAAAGCCTCCCCAGATTCCAATTTAAAATAATGAAATTTGTAAAACCTTCAGTCAAATAAAAAGGTCCTCTGCTTCATAGAGGATGAACTGGAGTAAAAAGATCAGTTTCACTCATCACAGGACATGGATATAACACATTCTCCTTGTAAAAATATGCACTGCACGACATGAGGAGCATCAATAATGAAAAAGAGATTAAAGGGTAACCACACAGCGGGAAGTAAACCCGACCAGACATGAACTGCAAACGCAAACACACGAAAACACACAAATCCTGACATGGAGTTCCCTGGAGACAGACATGCTCAAAGATAAAAGTTCAGGTTAGCGAATATACATTAAGCTCTTCATCACTGAGTTAAAGCCATGTGACTCAACTTTCGCGTGGATTTTCTCTAAAGCTGCTGCTAAGTGTCAGGCTGACCCTGAAAAATTTTCATCGGGGAAAGCTACTATCAATTAAATGTATAATTCAAAATGTGGATTTTTCAATTAGCAGGATGCCTCTTTTTCCTCTAGCAGAATATGCTGACGATCACTGTGGGTTCCAGCTGTGTGAGGTTCGATAGAGAGAGATCTTACTTTTAGTCAGAAAAAAAACAGTTGAAGAAAAAAAAAGTTGTAATGCGGTGGTTAAGGAAAATATGTAAAGCACCTACACATTTCTCAAGACAAACACTCTGCATATCACTTCCCTTTGCCTAATGACACTAACATTTTCTCATCAATTAACACCTTAAACTGTGTTTTCACACCTGACAGTCCAGTAGACTCTGTTCGATTGGGGACCGAAATTGCAAAATTGGCAACATTTTCAGCTAGTGTCGTTTGCTTTCCCACTGCAGTGCTTCAAACAACCCAAACCTTTTGAAAAACTTGTTCACCCTCCTTGCCTGTCGTGGCACTGCACCAAGAACTACTGAAAAAAATGAGGTGAAAACCTCTGAAGAAGAGAATGGCCCTTCCTTCCTTCTTCACAAAATGTGAACGGAAATGGACTGGCATCATATATTAGCAGTTGTAGGAGTTCTCTTAAAAAAACCACAAACCTTTTCTCCAGCTAGCATTAGACTGTGGTGTTTGTTAAGATTGTATTTACCCAAAATGCCCTGCGTCGTAATCCACTTCCTGCTTTTTGAGCATGCTGTTTCCGCATGTACATTCGAACCAGACTTTCTAGGCAAGTTGGATTAAAACGGGACTAGTGTGGTTCGTTGAAGTGTATTACTCTTATTGATAAGGATGTAGCTGAAGATGTATTTGTCCAGAAAATCTAATTTGGATTTTCCACCCGCTTGACGAGCAAAATGTTCTTTTTAAACTTGTACACAGGAAGAACACATGCACAGAACAGGAGGTCTGAGTTTCAGACTGTTTGTTAGCTAGCCATTGATTCAGGCGTTTGATGAGGCCTCTACCTGTGTCTTCTGGAGTTTCTGATGAAGCAAATCAGGCTGAATTGTGTTAAATCCAGTAAAATTGCAGTGTCCAAGCCTGCGAGTCTGATTGAGGCCTACCCACACAGGTGCATCTAATAAATACCAACTTTGAAAGAAGTGAATATTTATGCAATCACTGATTTTGGCGCTTCATATTTTTATTTAGTTGTCAATATTTTGCAAAAATCAGTTTTCATTTCGACATTAAATTGGTTTTTTTGAACCGGGGAAATATTTTTTGTCACATTTTGTTAATCATGATTTATTTATAATAGCAATAAAAGGCTAAAAGATTCAAGGGGGTGAGTAGACTTGATAGCCACTAGATACAATGTCACAGTAAATCTGGAGCTCCGTGTCCCTCTACAGTCATAAAGTCTGCTGTGCAGGAGCATTACAGTTTCTCAGTCTGTCTCGCCATAGAGAAGGAGAGGCGGATTAAACAAAAGCTTCACACATTGTTCAACAGCAATTCCTGATTGTTCAACAGCAATCAGGAATAAATCTGATTCTACATAGGATTTAATTTCCTGCTTCAAACAACATAACCACCCAACTGGTGCAGAGGAATAAGCTAAAGAGCAAGCTTAGCTTAGCATAGCGTAGCATAGCATTCAAACTGCATTTCCCAAACAACTGAGGCTGAGGGGAACAAACCTGATCTCAGTCACAGTCACAAACTTATAATTGTTTTGAGCAATCAGTTGTAAACTGTATAGAGACGAAACAAATGTTTTTTTTTTATTTTTTTATTTTCATTTTCATTATCTGTCATGTCTTTCCATTAAATTTCAAGCTTACCATATAGAAATACTATTTCCTATGCGCATGGCAGCTTTGTTCTACAGAAAGCATATCTCACGATGGCGACCTAATTGTTGGATCGACTTAAATAAACCATGACTACATCTGCATTCAACGTTAACAGACCCCATTAATAATAGGAACTTGTACTTGTATGACTTTCAGTTCACAAAAACAAAGTCTTGATATTGAGGCTTGGATGGCTGTACATTTTCTGGAAGAGAGTTTTTTTTTTTTTTCTTTTAGCTAATAGTAACCCACACCCATCAAATAGTATGGAGATACTTATTGACTCTGAATTTAAATCAGCTGTTTTTCTTCCAGTTAAGGTAAACAGTAAAGCTTAAGCCAGTTTTGTTGAGACACAACCTTGAGAAAATATCACCTCTCAACTACTGTGATGAACTTCACGCTTTATGCATCTTCAGCCTGTTCAACATCTCACTGCCTGGCTGTTGGCTGGTACATACATGCATGAGCACATCTTGCCCATTCCATCCTCGCTCCTTTGGCTTCCTGTGCATCACAGAATTCATTTTTAAGTCCTGATGTTGACTTAGAAATTCCGAATCTTGCTTCTCCATACCCATTTGTTTTCTTCCACTGGTTTTAAAGTTGCCACAACAGCTAAGCATAAACCCAGCCAGCACACATGGGCCCCACATGGGAAAAAAGAGGGCAGACCATATGAGACCCAAATGGGTTTGTCGCCGGTTTCCATGATGGCCCCACAAGGATCACCGCCTACATGGGCCCTATATGGGCAAACCCATGTAGGGCCCTTGTAGGGCCCATATAGGCAGTGACCCTACATGGGCAAACCCATGTGGGGCCATCATGGAAGCCGTGGACAAACCCATCTGCCCTCTTTTTCCCATGTGGGGCCCACCTAGGTGTGCTGGCTGGGAACTTGGAGAAAATCAAAATTCTTTTGCCATTTTAGCCAAAGCAAGTGATGGACAGCATTAAACATCTCAATATCACCCAGGAACTGCGGATTGATATAATTTACTAGCGATTTAACTATGTACTGTGTTTTGTTTCTGTAATTATAGCTACAATGGAGGTAATGGACCAATGTCTCATTTCTACCTGTATAAATATAATAGATTTGAATCTCGCCTTCACTCGGTTCTTATGAAACAAATAGTGAAATTCAATGTATGTCAGAGTTCTCTGAAGTATTTCTATGCTTTGGAGTTTACAGTAGCGGCGGGTTTATCGATTGAAGTTAAATATATTTCTATGGTGTAACCATGAAAAAGAATAGCCTTGGGCATTACGGTTTTAAACTATTCATTACACCAAGAGTTTTGAACAGGGAACTCAAGTGCAAAAAAATAGGTATAAGTCCTTGGTTGCTTTTTGTACAGTTTTTTTTCCCCTCCATCACTTAAATAAACAGAAAAGGCTGTTATCGTTTATACAGTAGAGAGCACCTGCAGGGTAAATGCATGAAATCTGCATTTACCCTGCAGATTTACCTACACAAGACATACAGCCTCTTCTACACAAAATCTGATAGTAATAAAACATAAAGTGAATATGCGAAAGTTTTCAGAGTGTCAACATTCAGACGAGAATCTACATGCAAATGTATTAATGTTCAAATTCCATTGAGCCGAACATATTTTGCTCAGAGTATTCTCCATCACAGCAGGAAATTTACTGTGATATTTAATGCTTCCAGAAATCTGTGCCTCAGTGACAGATGTGTGCTTGTTCATGCTTTAAGTGCTATTTGTTTTTTTTGTTTACATTAGGTTAGCGAACCATTTCTTTGATGGTAATTATTGGTGAATAATTTGTAAGTGTGTGAGATTTTACACTTTTAATGCAAAGGCTCTGTATTTACATCTTAGAATGTTTGTTTTTTTTATTAGAAAAGTACAAAGAGGGACTGGACTTAAACTCTGAGGATGGGCATATTTAGTGGTTTAGATGGGTAAATCCTTTGGACAATACCGTATATGATGTTTTCTAACAGAGTCAACAGTAAGTGAAATTTACAAATGTGAAATAAAAAGAGAACTCTTTCTTTACAGGTTGTAAAGAAACACCTGGTAGTTCCTGCAAAGAAAGAAAAACTAACCGTAGATTAAACTAAGTCTACACCATTTGACTGAAACCGAATAAATTACTCTAATCCTGAGGATTAATCCACTTGGCATTTTCATTTTTTATTGTGCGCTCCCTAACATTCTACAACCGTGTTCTTTAAAAATATTTTTGCAAGCCAGTAAATATAGATAGATAATAGTTTACCTTCTTCTTCAAAATCATAGGGAAAAACAACAAGCAAAACAAAAACCTCAAATGAAATTTAATAAAAAGAATAAAATCCGCCTGATAAAGATTACGGTCCTTCCTCATCTGAATGAATATTATACTCTCATTTCTTTTTATTAATGTAGACAATATCTAAAAATAGCCCTTCACTATGTTCTTTGCCAGAAGAACAAATGAAGTTGATTTGAAACAGCATTTTGATAGATAAGATATCTTCAGCGTTTGTTTTCTTTTACAATCAGATACAAAAATATGTCTTTACTTTACATTAAGTGTTTTAACGATCCGTACTCTTCTTGGCAAAAATTGATATCCATCTGGTAAATAATTTTCAACGTGCTGCAAAACATGATAGTAGGACATTTAAGTCCGGGCTCTCCGTCGTCGTTTCGAGCAGCAGGGTCGCTGCGGCTGCAACTCTGGCTGGGAATTAAGATTCCTGTGGAACAAATGACAATTTTACTTTAATGAAAATGATGTGAAATGAGGAGACGTCTGCAAGCTAGTTTAGGCAGAGAGTCGACTTCACACGTGATCTCCCATCCACGCCGCAGAACGCATGAACATACCTCACCAATTTGAATGGTCTGTTTAAGCTTTCTGAATCATCCTGCAGAATGTGTCACATTGCTGCTGCTGCTGCCTTTTAGTCCTTCCACCACCCCCAACATTTCCAGGAGGCTGGATCTGTCACAATAACACATTCTGCTGGACGACAAATCATCCCAGAAATGATTGCAGTAAACCATTTTTAACTATATATGATGGTAACGGCATATCAGTGAAAGTACAAAGATAAAAAAAAAAAAAAAAAAAAAAAAAAAAACAACTTTCAATTCTAAGGAACAGTTAATGCTGGAACTGAAAAACGTTTTAAATATCCAAAAAATAAACAAAACAACAACAAAAGATTTATGAACTCTCTGCAAGCAAAATTGCGTTAAGAAAGAAAGCAAAAAAAATCCAGTCAGGATTTTTGTTAAAAACAAGAAAAAAGTGGGTGTTAAATGTTTGCAGCATTCTTCAGATATCCTGTTTTGAACAATATTAAGCACAGTAATACTGATACTAGCACCTCTTTAACAATTTTTGTCCAAATGGAAATGATCCGGCTCATTTTAATTTATCATGTGATTGATTTATTGATTACAGGTGAGTTGTATCTTTTGTCTCTGTTGCTTGTTAAACATTCAAGCTGAACAGGTTTAATGTTTAACACCAATGTGTCTTTATTCCATCTGCCAGCACAGTAACAAATATGTAGTAAGCAGTCATATGTAACACCATTCGGTTTTCAGTTTTTAATTAAACAAAAAAACTAATTCACAACCGAAGAGTTGACACATCAAACGAAGCTGTCTTCACATTTCAGTTCACGCTTTCTGGAATTTCTGTATGAATTTTACAGACTTTTCTGTGTATCCATAACAATTTCTACTTCTGAGTCTGAGCTTAGAAGTTTATATCAGTTGAACGGCTGTGCAACTTTTGGAAAAGTTTTCTATATTACATAAAGCAGTGAAGAACACTAGTCGCTTTTACAAAAGAAAATAAAAGTTTGGTTTTGTCCGAAGCCTTGGTTTAACGTTTCTGTTTATTTCTTTACCAAAGATGTATGACAGCTAAGTTAGAACTACCTTCTGATTTTTGATGAGTACGGTTGTTGGAATTTGAAATTTTTTTCAGATCGCCGAACTGCAGCGCAGACACAGCAGGGAAAAACAAAATCAATGCTTTGCAGCTCCAGATTTGATCTACAGACACAGTTAAAAGCTTCCAATCCTTGTTTCAGACATCCTCTTTCAGGGTGGTTCTGAGCCCAGTCACTCTTCAGATAAACTGCTCTGAGGAGCATTTAATAGGTCTAATTTGTGATGCTATCATCCCCGTCCCTTGCTAATGCTACAGCCAGCCTCTCTCTCTCAGCGGTTCACGCTTGGTGCCATTTGTCCCCGAGGGGATTTGAGTCTCTGGCCGGGTGGACGGCATCCTGCTGCCTGCCCCCCCGTGTCACTGCTGAGAGGTTTAAGGCTGCCACATCAATGCCGACACTAGAATGAGAGCAGGATTAGTCCAGGCTAGACTGGGTCACAATGTGCAGCGCAGTGAAAAGACATCTAAGCTAAGAAGGTGCTAGGCTGAAAGTCAATAGAGTTGCAAACAGCTGCTCCAGAACGAGTACAACAAGGATAATTACTAGGGCTGTCAACGTTAATGTGATAAAACTAAAAACGTTTCAAGTCTCTTGTTTTCTTCATTAGGCCGTGCTAGCTCAAAGTTTCACATGAATTATGCTGGTCGCTCATATGTTGCCTCGTCACACGAGCAGAAACGGATGGAGAGGGAGGTTGTCTTTATTTGAGAATGGTATGACAGGAAAGTGGGTAATGAGAGAGGAGGAAGTCATGCAGCAAACGTCATCAGGCCGGGACTCGGACCTGCGACAGCCGCATCGCGGACTAGGGCCTCCTGACTTGGGTTGTGCTCTACCCCAGAGAGGGAGGATTCTAAATGAGCGTTTAAAACAAAATGACTTCCTTATGAACTTTTAACACTGGAACTGGAAGACATTCTAAATATCTAAAATAAATAAACAAAACAAGAGAAACAACAAATAAAATGAATTATTTAGTCTTTAAAGAAAATTGCCCTATAAAAACAGGCTATGTGAGACCGAACTGACGACTTCATCATCTAGTTTTTGGTAGAAACAGAGGAAAGAGAAAAACGATAAATCACGCAAACTGAAATTATTGACCTCGGTTTAATTTATCAAACGATTATTTTATTCATTGCCTATTGCGACAGACCTAATTATTGTTATACAATAAATGAAGCCGTCTTTAATCAGGTGAGTTTAAATAGAAGATATGTTTTTAATGTACTTTTTCTGACTTTCACACTGATTCCATCATATGCAGTTCCTTGCTTTGATGAAAATTCATGACACTAAACATATTGGGACATTTCAGAGTTGTTTTTTAAAATGTGCCATTTCCTCAGATTTCAACTCAGAACACGTTCAGATTTATTGCCTCAATCACATTTTTCCTGACGTGAAGAGGAAGCGAGCAGATTCTTCACGGCTCCTCAGAAGTAGGCCAAGGATGGTCCCCAAAGCGATTTGGGGGAGGGGGCTACATACGTGCGAGTCACGTGCCTTCATATTTGATGGCTCTAAGAGCTTCATGGAGAGTTTAAGAACTGTAGAAATCCTCCTCGTATCACCGGGAAGCCCCCCGTATCTGATGTTTCACACCACAGATCATTTTACATCAAAGAGAGACTCTGCTGTCAGGCACGGGCAGCTTAAACCTGGAATCACTTCGTATCCGTCAGAATATACAGTGACTCTCCTGCTGCGCTTTAATGTGTTCAACCTCTAAGTAATAACACCGAAGAGGATAAAACCGTTTCACATCTAAAAGTTCATCTGCACTTCTTATTTATTCACTTGTAAACTGTGAATTGTTGCAGGTATTTATCAGAATGTCTCCTGATCACCTGTAACAGAAAAAAAAAAAAAAAAAAAAAAAAAGTCATTTGCTTCTAGGAAGGCGACTTTATAAAGCTCACCAGATGCACAGTCCTCCTCGTCCACCCCGTTCTCGCAGTCTTTCTCCCCATCACATCTCCATGACAACGAGACACACTTGTTGGTGGATCCCCCGCAGTCAAATTTCTCTGGAGGGCACGTCTGTTTGCCTGTGGATGGAGATCAAACAGACAGGGGAAGATTTCCATGGTGAATTTATAGGCCCATAAAAGCAGTTAAAAAATAAAAAAAACTACAAACACAACAGCCGACATGCGGTTAAAACTCATCGAATGCTACATCATTTGATTTTTACTGTCTGGGCTGCCTCTACAGCGGGGAAGCCTGCGGAAGGATCCTGAAACACAGCAAAAGCGAATTTGGCTGAAATGCAAAAGTAAACCCCCCCACCCCCCTTCACCTCCCTGTCCGTTCCCTCCTCTCCTTCTTTTCCTGCCAATCTGTTCGGGTTGGCACAGTCAATTTGATGCTGATTACAGCGTGTTTAATATGACGAATGTGGTTAATTATAAACCTTTGCTTACAGAGCCGCCTGAAGCCTTCCAGCAAGAAATCAAAGGCACAACCTACAAAACAAATCATCCAGCCTCTTTTATCCTTAGATTATTTATCATGCTGTTGTGGTGTTGCTTTTTATTTGACCCTTCTGGAGCCATCATATGAATACCACTCTGTGAGGAAGTTGTTACCACAGGAAGAAGACTCTGTTAGGGATCAGTGAGGTGAAATGACTTCAGGAAGCACAAACATTTGAAGAAGACATTTCAATCTAAGTAAATAGACTTTTTTTATAGAAGCATCGAGTTAACTATCAAGTAGGACTGGGTAATAAATCAATTATATATATTGCAATAGACACATGCTCAATATCAACTGTAGATAAAATAGGATCAGTCTGGCAATAGTTCAGACTTTAAAACAAAAACAAATCAATAACTATCAATAAACTTATATGAAGACGTTATGTTGTTATACGTTTTCCAGCCCCGTCATACTATCAAGGTACATGTTTACATGCCAAGTAACTGCTAACTGTGCTAACTGTGCTAATCATGCTAACATCTCAAATAAAATGCTAAAGACAGTTTAAAATATTCACTCTATAATGATGTTGTTATTTCTTCCTAAAACTGACACAAATTACACTCTTAAAAAGCATAGAAAAAACAATTGTGAACTATAATTTCTTAAAGGGAACCTAAAATCATTCTTTTGGCTTAGATTTTCATAGTATAGGTATCCCTGTCCCAGTTATGCACGTTGCCCATGACAACCTATTTGCAGCCCCCCACGCAGGAAGCAACTCCATTATTTGCTGAGGGCAGAGTAAGAACACGCTCCATAATGAACATCATTTGTGAGCTCTAATAGAATCTCTGATGCTGTCGCTAGTAATGTTAGCTGCACGTTGCATGGCGGGTTATTGGACTAGACAAGCAGGGAGTCTCCGAGGCCATGTTTGCACACAGAGCACATCTGTTGGTACAGTAACAACATTGTATTTCTGTTCAATCTAGATTCCTATTTATCTCAGGCAAATCCGATTTCCTCAAGAATACAATCAGGGGAACAAGAGAAAAATCTTTTGGATTATAAAACGTTAACAGATTGAGTGACTAACTATTCCACACCAAACTAATGCAAAAGCAGCTGATGTGAACATGAAGCTGGCTGAAAGCTGCCTGCTTGTTTTTATTCAGTAACGCAAAGAGTTGAAGTTTCCAGTGACTTTCAGGGTCGACTGTGGCTCTGTGGGTAGAGTAGTTTGTGATCTGAAGGGTGCAAGTTCAATTCCAGCGTCCTCCTGCCACATGTCGATGTGCCCCTGTGCAAGGCACCTAACCTCAAATTGCCTCGAGTGTATAAATGTGTGTGTTTGTGAGTGAATGGGTGAATGTGACTCTACTCTGAAGCACTTTGAGTGGTCAAAATGATTAGAAAGTTCAGTCCACTTACCATTCAAGAACACAGTTGGAGCGATGGAGGTACGGCAAGCGTGATGGTCAAATAACTATGTACTTATCTGAAGCCAATACACATCATTCATATCGAGCTTTATTTTCCCTTTTCTACGTAGAGTCAGAAGCCTTATGATTACTAGGCCTGTCACATTACAAACTTTGCTAGACAACAAATTGTTCCCATAATTATGCAATAAATGATAATATTGTTTTTGAGACAATTTTTCAACAATATATTGAAAATGGTATATAATATCCAACTTCAGCCTATAAAGAACAAATAAACTTTAATTTTGTAAATAACACTTACCACTGACACTTTTGGATATTTTAACTATCCAAAAGAAAACACAAGACCATAAATAAATAAAACGGTGATAAAAAGCACTTGTAACCAAAACCATGAATAAAATACTTCATGGCATCTTTGCAAACAAAATTTCCTTGAAAAAGTATTAATCATCAGAGTGGAAATTATCAAGCTCGTTTTAAATTCACATGTCACTGATTCATTGTTCATTGCGACAGGCTTAAGGTTTACTTTAAATTCTATGTGCATACTTGAAATGCACAATACGACCCAAACTTTTTTCATCTCTGAATGGTTTTTATTGGGACTTTTTATAAGGTATAAAAAAATGAAAATCTAATCTTAACAGTGTAAAGGAGCAGCATACAAGCATGTTGAGATACAACATGCTTGTACTATAATTTTTGATAATTATCTATATTGTCAAAAATATAGATAATTAAATACACAACAACAGAAAACCATTGAAACACCTGCTTCTCTGTGGGACAGAACCATCCTGAGCACAGTCATCAACAATTTGGTTATTTGAGTCAAAAAAGTTCTCCAACATTCAGGGTAAATATTAGTTCTAGGTTCTCCAACTTCAGCTAAATGAAGCCATAGCAACATGCCAGCAGTACCAACCAAACAATGGAGCTGAAAGCATAAAATGAAAACATCAAACCTGCCTCAAAAGTGATTTAATGTGTAATTAGAGCCTAGGATTCATTCTTTGCCTAAGTGCTGCTGTCCTTGTAACAGTGAGAGGTTGACAGTAGGAAGGTAGGAGGAGGAGGAAGTCCTGGAGACAGCTTGTGTCTGGGGAAAGCGAGCAGCAAAGTTGGCTGATGCAGCCAGGCCATGACCCCTTCGAATAAAAAAATAAATAAACTATAAAAACTCTCAGAGCACTGACGTGGCCAGCACTCCCTGTTTCTACATCAGCAAATACTTCAGACTCCAAAAACCATGTGCTGCCGCGTTCTGTTAACTGGGAAGTGACATTTGCCTCATGCACAAACTACGGGCTGAGAAACAGCTGCAGGTAAATGTCAAACAGAAGATTTGTAGCTCTGAAGAGATTTCAGAATGAGGTGGAGAACTGAAGTCTGCTGTGCTTCGAAATGTCAGTCAACAATGTTGACAGAAGTACGCTATTAAAATAATACTCTGGAAAATGTCCTGCAGCAATAAAGGAGATAAGAAAAGATCATGGATAGCAAATAAGCAGCGTGATCAAGCGGTTCTCGATTAGCAAAACAGAAAAACGTATCAAGTCGAGACGCTAAATGTTTTCTGCTACTTTCATGCCAGCAACAGCGATGTCGAGTCTTTGTTCTGCGACTTGTCTTTTCCAGTCAAACCTAATTTGCTTCTTTCCAAACACAACTGTCAAGCACTGACAAGTGGAGTATGTAAATGCTGGACTGAAATGAATGCTCACGAATGAGTAACGTCTGAATGCCAAAGAATACAGGGGCTGCTTGGAATTCACGAAACATAAAGAGATGAAAGAGGTGAAGAGGAAGGAGTCTTAGAAAGAGGAAATGCTGTTCCATTGGGATGAATCTGTAGAACCTTGCGGAGAACGACGTGGAAAATCACAGCAAAAGAGAATCGGTGAAGAAAGGAGGAATGTATAAGGGACACATGAATAGTCAGAGTGTTGCACAACCTTTCCCGTTTTTGTTCTACGGCTAAACCGAAGCCGTCCATAACAAACGGAAGGAGATGAGGGAGAAACGGCAGACCGAGCACGGAGCCGAGCAGAATGTGAATCTACTGGGCGGAGGGCGAGCTGTCCTGTCCTTTTAACTGATGGCTCCTTAATGAAGCGTGAGCTCCACTCCTTCAGAGTCCAAAGATATCAGACCAGAGCCATGCCGTCTCAATCCATATCAAGACAGCCAAAAGTTAATGGATTCTGGTTTCAAACGGTAACAGCTTAATAAAAGTGCAAATTTGCCACAGACGAATTATGGGCTTGGCTCTCGTTGGAGACAAATCTACTCATGACTTCTACTGCAAGACAAAAGAGAATTCATCTCTGTGTGCAGCAATGACACAGCACTTTTTATTTAATGGGCACGGCGAACCTTGCTATTAGTGGCAGCTTTTTACATCATAAAGCTTTAAATGAAGAAATAAAAGGCTTGAAATCTAGAAGAGTGACAATCATTCATTCATCACATGGTTCTGCTGTAACATGGCAGGATTATCACAGGCCATAATAAGAACGATCCATCCATACATAAATCCAGAGCTACAGAAGGATGATTTAGATCACGTGTGAAACTCCGGGCAAAGCCGATCCGCCACAAGAACCTTCAAGATAATAGTTATGTGCTTCATCATTATTTCAATCAAAAAAAAGCTTTTTCTTTATGTATAGTGCCAAATTTCATCAACATAAAAAGATGTTCAGTATTATTTAATTATAAATAGGACCAGGATTTATTAACTTGTTAACATTTTTTTAAAGTAAAAATGGAATATCTTTTCTTTACATTGTTCCGATGGGAACCTTTGTATTTGCTCTTTTCTGGTACGCCCGTAAATTTGACGCACAAGCGATGGGTGACGAAGCTGCTTCTCTCAGCCAACGAGGGGTTACTGTGTGCTTCACGATGGGATGCTGGAAAAGACGGTTGATGTCTTCAAGTTGCGCTAAAAGGAGTTAGCCGGTCAGCGAAGCTATTCAGGTCTAAACTAACATCTCAATGCTAAACAAGTAACAGCAGCACAGACGTCTCCAATGCTAATGTTAGCGTCCACGTGTCTCAGGAAGGATTTTTTTAAAAGGATGATCAAGAGTTTCTGAAACACTTGAAAACTGAATAGGGAAAATAGAACTTTGCACCAATATGATGGTGGAATGATCTAAATAAATTCAAAACAACACATATCTTTGTTGTTGAGCTCATATGTCTATTTACTCAATTTAGCAGCAAAAATGGTTTTTGAATTTAAAATGGTCCTTAGTTTGGCTACTTTTGTCAATAAATTCAGCCACAACTGGCCTTTTGTGATCTTGATATGGCCCAAAATGAAAAGGAGTTTGACACCCTTGGTTTAAATCAAACAGTCCAAGGGCAGCATCATTGGGAACACACGTACTAGAGAAACTAGTATCTATTCATGAGAAATAAACTGTCTGCTTTTCACCAATCCGGTGGGTTCTATTTACTGTGAGAGCACTCTGAGGCATGTTCACCTGTAAATGTCAAGGTCGCTGTTTGGGTGGTGAAGGATCTGATTCAACACGTCCATCTCGGAGCTAAAGCAGGCGCAAAGTGCTTTGGCGTCGTGAGTCATTCTCACTTTCACTGCTTCATTAAACTGCGTTAGGATGGACATGTCTCCATCTTTGAATTATAGATCTGTAGTGAAAGAGAAACCCACTTGCTGCTTGGAGACTACAAGATGGAAAATTGTTATTCTCAGTAAAGTGTGCTAGCAAGGATTACACTTTTGTTGCACGTTAAGCGTGCGAGCCCAGCTCCTGGAGTGTTACTTCATTATCCAAATAAAACCACTGTAATCCGTTCCCACCCCCAACCCCCGCTGATTTGTAAGCAACACCTCTCAGACTTTGTTTGGAGGATATACTTGAACAGTTTCTACCCCATTTGACCAATAACATGCACATCATTTTCCCCACTAACTTGATAATGTAATTATATCGTGGGTGAAGATATAATCACAAGGCAGTGTGGAGAGTTGTGAGCAATGGAAACTAGTTCTGCAATCAAGATAAAACTACTGAAGTGTTTTTATACAATTGACTTCATTCTAGAAAATCAAATATGTTGACTTGGATTCAAAGCACGTAGGTTTATGTTTTACCGCTAAAAATTATGCCCAGGTTACCTTTTGATGGATGCTAATTGCATGATTGACTTCTATAAATCAGGGTTACTATGGCATCAAAGTAGCATAATGAAATATGAAGCTCTATGACCATTGGCCTCTGGGTGATGTAAATGTGGATGTGTGTGAGGTAGCGTGTGTTAGTAAAGCAAGTGTGTGTGTGCAGTACATGTTTGTGCTAATGATTTATGTGGAATTGAAAGGGCATATATCTGACAGCACTCAGTACCCAGAACAGCATCGGTTCCTGGAAGCCACAGCGCCCCCCGGGAAGCAACCCCCACAGAGCAACTATTCGCCTGGCATGGAGGTAGGTCAAATTGAAATTACAAAAATCTATTTTCTCAGTGTAAACACACCAATTTTGAAGAAACTCACGTTTTCAACAAAAAGGTTTTGCGCTAGGATTTTTTTCAGCCGTGTCAAAGTAGAAAACTGCAATCAATGGAAACACTGCTTTGCATCACACAATTCACCAACAACCGGACGTTACTGCTGGCAGAGTCGATGAAGATGGTGTGTTTTTTGTTTTTAGACAATGTACAGCCGGCTCCACCAGAGCACTCACGGCATCGCAGTTCATAAAAAGTTGTGTCATTTGAACGTGTTGAATCCATCGCTCTTCTGTAAAACCGCAGACTACAATTTCCCAAAGATGCTGCATACATAGTCACTTTCAAGTATAAGGGGCTTGTCACTCCAAAGCCTGAACAAGACGCCGATGTCTCCTCTGATTGGCTGATAGATAATTAGCTCTGGCACCATGGCTGAAGTACTAGCATATAACCGCATGGCGAGTGCTGGAGTAAGCACTCTGCAGACGGTGCTTAGGGGTCTGATGTCTAAGTTTATATATCGTTTGAATAAATCTATCATTGCCTTAGTTTGATCTCAACACGATGCCATTCACATGTGGAAACACTGATATAGTTGTCTGTGACTACATTTTATCTTATTTGATTTCTAAATAATTGTAGATATGGATATGTATGTCTACGTGGTTTTTTTTTGTTTTGTTTCTTGTTTAAGTTGGACCTTGAGTCTGAAATAAAGCTTCTATACATCTTTCTTTAAATGAAAATGAGCATCTAAATAGGAAGAATTTTCATCAGTTCATCAGAATTGACTGACATCTGGCAACATTTGATACTTAATCTACAATCTAAAGTAAATATGAAGGGAAAATTCTGTATTCATTGCATTTAGAATGAGAATTCAGAATGTGTCCATCGGTGTGAGTAAATGTACTTACAAACACTTTAAACTTAAGAGTTTAAAGTGTTTGCTAAGACATTAACAGAAAAAAG
This sequence comes from Girardinus metallicus, assembly GCA_903067095.1. Classification (NCBI taxonomy): domain Eukaryota; kingdom Metazoa; phylum Chordata; class Actinopteri; order Cyprinodontiformes; family Poeciliidae; genus Girardinus; species Girardinus metallicus. Next base: position 14,179 of record CAEGAE010031572.1, on the reverse strand, counting down.
TCATTTTAGTTGCAAATACCCAGTTTTACATTATCTCAATATTTAATTTAGGTTGCACTGTGTTGTCTTTGAGGGCAAATTCTTTCTCTATACTGACAACAGCTGAATTTCTTGGCCTGAACACTGTTGTATTCTCAGGAGATTTCTATTTCCTAGTTAAATAACGCTTTAAAATACAAAATCCAAAGTCAATATAAGACCATGGCCTCGGCTTTAACTCCTCCAGAAAAATCCCAGCAGGATGTGAAAGTCAATATTTGTGAGGATTATGAGGAAACTTCTTTCAAAGAAAAATCTATACTCCGCTCTAAATTATGCAACACGTGAAAAATTACATTAAAAGCAGAACACAGGGGGATTTAAAACTTCCATTTTCTTTTAGTTTAATTCATTTGAATAATGAAAGACTCCTGAAGGAGCAGGAAAACACCAAAGTTCACTCATGACTGTCAGCTCACAGATACGTCTTCAAAATCCCCGAGGACCAGCCGACACACGGACTTGAGCTGAACTTATTAATTTTGTCAGGAAGCGTCATGCGGCCGCCATCCCACCCTCACTCTTAAAGCCCATGAAACTGTCGCTGCTGCATTGTGGGAGCAGGAGGAGCTCCTGCACAGCTGGCTGCCGTGGCCCACTTCCTCCTTGATTACACGCTAATCTAATTTGAAAGCCAGGAGCTCTGGCACTTCACGTGTTTCTCCAAAGAATCATTCATTTTTCACTGCTCGGGAGTTTGACTCATTCCGTGTGGCCCGGATTTGGAGTCATCAGAGCAGTGCTACTCTAGCGTGTAATTGGGAATCCAATCAGTGAGGCAGAATGACGCTGGCACAGATGTCTGCAGCACAAAGTTCAAAAATGCCTCAGCAATGTGTGTGCAAGCGTGATTGTTTGTAGCGCGTGTTTGGGTACATGGAAAACATTAAAAAAAAATTAAAAAAAAACATCTAACTGGAGCTGGAGCCATTACACCAAATGTAATCGCTCAGTTAAATTAAAGGTAATATGCAGGGAGTGTTTTCTATGTGTGGATATTCTATATCTGTAGGCATAAATCTTGTTTTGCAGCGAGGACCAGTCATATCTGGGCTTGTTTGGATGAAAGGAATTGTATTTGATCAATACGATCTTGGAACTGGAAGATACACTGGACTGCCAAAAGTATTCTCTCATCTGCCTTCACACGCATTTAAACATGAGTGACAAATGCATGTGAGAATCTAGGGAGATTTTCCACAAGTTTTATGGTGTTTATGGAAATGTTTCTATCCAAAATAGCATTTGTGAGATCACGCAGTAATGTTGGACAAGAAGGCCTGGCTCTCAGTCAATCCTAGAAGGTGTAGCCAACATGGCTTTGTTCACTTCCTCCACTGCTAAAACTACAAGGAGACTACATATATAAAACACAACAGAAAATTTACATTATCGTTCACAACTCAACTTTCTATTTGCCGATTGGCCAGGATAAAAATTCAACCCGAGAAATCAAACTCAAATGGAGGAATCCTAAACGGAGCACTGAAGGGAAATGAGAATTGAGCGGAACAACGACCAGGGTAGCAAAGGCTGTGAATACTTAGGTAAATGGGATTTCTTGGTTTTCTATTTTTTATGGATTTGAAAAAATAAACACTCAAAAACATTTTTTACATCATTATGGAGTATTTGTGCATAGAATTTTGAGGAGCGAAATCAATTTAATACAACTTGGAGTAAGGCTGTGACACCAAAATGTGGAAAAAAGTGAAGCCCTGTGGGTTCCATGTGCACTGCCTACAGATGTTAGCTAATTAGCTACAGATTACGTTCCAGATGTATGCATATTGCATCTAATTTAAACTACCAGTTTATTGTTCAATAATAAGCATTAGCTTATCCTTTTGAAAGTTGTACTAATTTAATTTATATCTAGCATGCAAGCTGAAATATCTTTTTGCATAAAGTTCCCATTGAGTCTGTTACTCCACCATCAGACTAGTAGTAAATTGAGCCTTACGACAGATGATGAGATGACTATAGCTCAAGATGCATTTCTAAAAGGACCACTCTAGAGTTTCCTCTCTCTTTTTGCCTCTTTGCTGTGTTTATGTCCCAGCTGGAGTCAGTCAAACAGCAGAGAGACAGCTGTGTGAAGATCTCATTAGGAATCCCCTGTTCAGTTGACGTTGTGATGATCTGACTCTCTCCATGTGAAGTTGTTATCTAGATACCCAGAGGCAGTAAGGTTAGAGCTTCTTATGCTCAAACTGCTCTTTTTATGTTAAACCATATTTCCAGTGTGGCCTTCTGGATGCCAACTGGAAAATAAAACCTCCGTTCAACTTCTGGAATTGAAACTTTTCTAATTTAAAGCATCAAGCTAATGCATATGAGATTTCCATTTTGATGGATTACTCCCAAACCGGGACTCGTATCTCTTTATTTTGCCGCCAAGATATGAATCCTTCCTTCATTATCCTTAATTGGATTTCCAACATAAACATGCTGTCCTTCCAAAAGCCTTTTTATGCGAGAAGCAATGAGGGGATTCTACTTGGCTGCTACATTATTTAGAAAAAACCCAGACCAACACATTCACAGCCAATGAAATGTTACAGAACTTGAATGACAACCTTCTTTCATTTTCAGCACAGATCCACATTTGCAATCCCTCCAAAGAAACACTTCCAGGAGTTTAAATCTGAAAACTGTAATTATTGAGGCTGGAACTGAAGTAGTAGACACTCTACTGGCAAACCTCTTGCCTAATCTCAACAACACAAACCAATGTGGAAAACTACAAATACTACTCATTGACCAGTTATTGTAAATATAGGGAAACTACTTTTTAGATATTATTCACAGTTTTGCAAATTTCATGCAGTTAAAATCTCGGAATCCCATTTCCTAATGCATTTAAGTTTTCTGATAACTGAAGGGTAATCGAAGCAACGAGGAGTCAAAGAAATATTAAATCAAAGGGGGAAAAAAAATTAATAAGAACCTCCCATGCTAGAGATCCTGCTCCATTTTGAAATGAATTCACCTCCATTGAGGCCTGGCATGTAAGACCAATGAAGCCGACACCAAACGTGAGCCAGGCAGCATTCACAGGTTCTCACAGCTTGGCAGAGATAATCGAGGGCTTTCTTGTATTCGCCGTCAGACAGCATTGAGTTCTAGAGTGAGTGGGCGGGTGGAGGCGGGCGAGACGGCTGAACCGACAGCATTGGAAATTAGCAACTTGAACGCAGGTTCCAGGAGACGCGTGTTAAATCTAAAATGTCTGACATGGAGGCACGACACCGAAACCAGAGGCAATGAGAAAATGGCCGCAGAATCTGTTCATTACAAAAGGAAATGGCAACTGAGATAAATACCACAGTCGGTCAAAAAAAAGATTCGCTTCTGAATTTTAATTCAAACTTTGGTGCCATATTCATTTTCATAAACAAAAAATAGTGGCAAGTTTTACTAGATTAACTTCTGAGATCTAGCTTAAGCATCTAGAAGTAACAGAATGAACTGAACAGGAAATGATGTTGTAATTAAAGGAAAGGAATAACATTAAAGAGCAGAACCCAAGAAAAAAAAACAGAGGAACTCAACACAAACAATTTACAGCTAAAGACCTGAATGGCAATGATAAATAACTCAAAATGATCCAGAAATAAAAGCAAGTGAGAACCTCTTACTCCTTCCTGTCATTGTCTTCTTGGTCATTTTTGCCAGTAGTAACATCCAGCTGTTGATCACGTGGCTCATCTAATGCCAATAAAGTGTTCCCGTTACCGTTTTGCCAAATACCTAGCACAAAAACTTTTTTTGAATAATGTAAGCTTTTTCAAAACTGAAGTTTTTCAAGTAAGCAAATTTATTTTTGTAATTTCAATTTGCTCAATTTTTAAGATAAATGGAAATGCAGCTTATGTTGCTGGGTCGTAGGCCTCTACTCACAGCAACTTTTGCTAAAGTAGACAAAACGACAATCGTTTGGCGCAGGATAATATAGAAAATGGTACTTACTGCAGGTCTCCTCTGCCTCATCAGAGCCATCTGGACACTCCGGTTCCCCGTCGCATCGCCACCGGCCCGGGACACACTGTCCGTTTAAGCAGGCAAACTCAGTAGGGGCGCACGTTTTTCTGGCTGTTGAGAAAAAGCAGCGCAGCTTAGGTCAGAGCGTGCGAATGTAGGGAAGTAAAACGTGTAAAAACACAGCAGTCAAACCATGCTGGCCAGAAACTGTACACTTGATATAAATCCCAGCAAACATCCTCTGATCAGAGGAGATCAGTCTCATCATTTCTCTCATTATTCCTGCCTAAACCTCGCCACCGCTGACACCCAGCGCTAATTATCTCCACTTCCAACCATTTCAGCGACTCTTATTCATTGTGCCGTCTTCCCCTCGTTCCATCTGTCCGGTCGACAGAATGAGCCTCTTCCTGCAGGTTTTCTATCGCAGAGCAGTGAAATGGATGCCAATTGCTAAATCTCAAGGAGGGTAAACGTTTTGCCTTCCAAAGCTGTTTAGAGTATCAAGACAGCCGGAAAACATATAATGGGCGTAAAGAATCAGAGACATTTAAGGATTGTGTCTGTTAAGGAAGTTGGAAGAAAATTATGACCATGAGTTTATCACAACAGCTTTCTCACTAATCCTTAAAAAATTTAAACAAACGCTCTGCCCAGAACCTTTGCCAAAGACTAGAACACAAGCAGAGGTCAGAGTCAATCAATTTCCTGAGGCTGGAACTCCAGGAGGACCTGTTGTACACACTAATAAATCACTGGCTACAAGCCCTCAGCACAGTTGTCTGGTCTTGTTATTCACACACAACTGTTGCTGGCTCATTTTCCATTTCCCATCGCAGGACACCACAAAATGGATGTGTAGCCAAAGTAAGCAGTTAGCAATCCGAGTACACGTTCGGACTGCCTGGAAAAAGTATTCATACCTAGACTATACTTGGATATGATCCTGTCACAACAAGGAATACACCAAACAACAGCATAAGTTAAAACAGGCTTTAATTTTCCCTTTGCATGCTCCTTTGTATAGTTTTTTTTGGAAAGCTGCCATTTTGAAAAAAATACAGCAAACATTTGACACATGGTACAGTGTAGTTAGTTTGTCTCTTTTTTGTTATAAATGTCCTAACTGGTAGTTTTGCTTGTTTTCCCTGACTGAGCCTATTATTAATATGTTTTTGAAGGGAAATGTTTTGTTGAGATTTCATAATCCATTTTATTTATTGTTTTGGTCTCTTTTTTATTATTTTTTATCTATTTTGCATATTCAAAATGTCTTCCAGTTCCAGTGTTAAATGTTCTTTGGAAACCTAATTTTATTAAACTTTAAGAGGGTGTATTTCCATTATTATGCCTTAATCATTATATTAGTTGAAAAAACTGGTCTCAAAACGACATGATTATCGTTTATTGAAATAATTTCCAGGACAATTTATCGTCCAGCAAAGTCATACAAAATTCTCTCTCATTACCCGACACCAGCAAACTGACAAGAAAGGACTGGTGAGCATAAATGGTGTTATATCAGTTCAGTTCCCGCTAAAGTAACGGTAAATAATAACACTTTCACTGAATCCAAGACATGTAACAGTAATGTCATTTAAGACCCCTGTTTTAAATCCAATCAAAAAAATCCCTTTGTTCATTGCCTCTTTAATGATGGATGCTGCCACTTCTGTTGCCTTGAGTCATTGGTATAATGGCTAATGAAGCATGTTTGTCTAGTTCCAGGACTACGGGGGTTAAACATGAGAGCTCCATTCAGTCATTTTCTATTATCACCCAACCCTGACCTCGGTTGTGAGCAGACAATCACAAGTTAAACCCAGATTTTGTCTAAGAATTAAGTCAGAGAAAGTGCTAATTACTAATTACCACAGAAAACAACAATAGCCAGACTGAAGTCGCACACTAGCGTACTATCAACCAAGCACCTACTTATGTCAGCCCCTTCCCCTCTAAATCAACGATCGATGTTCTTGATAAGACTAAAAGAGCTGGACTTGTTAGGCAGAGGGTATTTGCAGTGAAGGTCAGCTGAGAATCAGCAGTTGTGCGATTTTCCTGACTGCTCTCCAGCTGTAAGAGCAGCGAGAAATTCCTCGCTGAAAAGCACTCGCACAAGACGCCAATTATCGCTCACTAATTCTTGCAGCTGGGAAAACACTGACAGAGTCTTCTAGCTGCATGTGGAGCAGTAAGTGTGTTTGTCACAAACTCTTTTGTGCTTTTCCTGAAAAATGCATGAACTGACCCGGTTATGCTGGAAAGAAAAGCAGCAGCATTTTGCTCTGTTTTTCTTTTTTGTTCTTTCAAGTTTGGGTGTTTCTTGGCGTTTCTTCGTATTTGTCTCCGTCTTATTGTAAACAAAGAAGAATACAAATATGTTGGATGGTAAGTTTTCTTCAGTAAGAAAGGAAACACATTTTTCAGTGTGAGGCTTATTTTTCACTTCTGTCTTCGGTGGCAAGCAGGAATGAAGGCCATTTAAAAAAAATAAATAATCAAAGATGGATAGTTAAGGTAGCAAATAAGGACTGCGGTATTGTTTGAACATTTCAATTGTAGTTATGCAATCTCATCAGTCACATGGCATATTATTGAAATATATACCTCAAAAAACCTGTAATTTATGCTAAAATGTAGCTGCAGCTTGGCAGTAGGTGGTACAGAGAGAGAGCGGCCAACTCAAACCTTCAAAAGACATTACACATCCTGCTGGGGATATTTTAAGATCATTTATTCTCTTTTATTTTAGAAAAGCAAAAGTTAACTTTTTAGTGTTATTATTGAAAAAATAATGTGATTTAAAAAGAAAAAAAAAAAGACAAACTGATGAAAACACAATTCAAGATGAAAAGCTCTGCAGCACTCAGATGGTTTGGACTTTTTTGATTGCATGATGAATGGAAAAAAAAAAAAAAAAAAAACATTGATGGGCTGCGTATCTCCTGCAGGTCAAACGTCTCCTCATCGTGCAGCTACTCAGAGAAACGGAGCTTCCAACCCAATCCAGCTGCGCTCTGCTCATTTCAGTCGAGGTCCACGAGGGCCACAGTTCACTTGGCAATAATTACCCATGCCGGCTCGTACCATCTGCTTGGAATGACTTTTTTAGTTTTAATTGGGGGCAGGAAGGGAGAGTTTGCAAATGTTAGGCTCATTGGGAAAGGAGTGAGGCTTGATAGGCATCGAGACAAAAGTGAGGTGAGAATCAGCAGGCAGAAGGTCGAGCCGTAGCACAGCTAACGGAAGAGATGCACACAGCTAGATCCCACCACACCCGTAGACAAACCACCGCTGCCTGCCTGCTCAATTATTAATCGCCGATTCCGACACAGGGACACAGTTTTAGCACATCAGAGAAAACTCTAAACAAATGCAGTTTGGTGTTATGGTGAGTCACTGCTTATCAGCATCACAAATAGGATATGACTCAGTCAGAATGATGCTTATGTGAACACAGATATATGTACCTAAAGGCTTCTCCCCTGGGATCAAAGTTGCCAACATTTCCATTCTTTTTTATTTCCTTCTATAGGTGAATTTCAGACTGTCTTGGGTTTCTATTCCAAATGAATATATGCAACTTTAAGACAATGATATTTTATCACCAAGTTTCTAGGCAAACGTGTGGCATAATGATCATTACTTAAAGATCTGAAATATAGCCAACACACTAATAAATGCGATAAAAATCAACACAAGTGTTGCACACAAGTCACCTGAGCAATTAAGTAAATTATTTGACCACTAGGGGGCACTCACAACATCGTAGAAGTGGCAATGTCAAGACCAAAGGGGCGTGGCTAACCACTTAAAGCCTTCACCTATTCAATATGTCATATGTATGAGGCGTTTCCACTGTGTCTGTCTGAGCTCCATGTTGTCCTCAGGCAAGCTTTGAGGACTACTAACTTACTATTAATTTAGTAATCATTTGCTTTATTGATTATTGTGACAATTACTCAAAAAAACATTTGTGACATTCTGCAGCTTTTTTATTTAACGACCTAAACTTTTTATACAATATTAGACATACCTTAAAGTATTAAAATAAATAACTTTGCTCCTTTTTTAAATAAGAAAATGAATATTTTATAGTCTAAAATGCAATAACTTGCCGTCCTTTTACACTTGAGCATTTGCAGCAAAGGATGCATGTGCAGCAAAAAGAAAATACCTCCGACGTCAACTTGTGAAAAGCTAAACCTTTTCTGCTTGATTTAACTCCAATACAGTCTCGGGCTATTCTGCTGACTATTTTCTCGGATAGACTCAGAAATGATTCGATAGCAAACGGTGTGCATTTATGTAGGAACTGGTTAAGCTTCTTTTGTAGTTATTCAAGAAATGAGGTCAATCAGTTGCTAAAAAAAAACAGTACACAGCATTTGGTTTTTAGATATGTACGTAAATAAATACAAGCAGAGACACAACCCGCTATTTCCCCAGCGTTTTATCCGTCCATCCATTTTCTGTACACCCTTGTCCCTAGTGGGGTTGGGAGTGGAGCTGGCGCCTATCTCCAGTTAACGTTTCGGGCAAGAAGAGAGGTTCACCCTGGACAGGTCACCAGTCTGTCGCAGGGCAACACGGAGACAGACAGGACACACAACCATACACACACACACTCACACCAAGGGAGACCAATTAAGCTGACAGTCATGTTTTTGGACTGTGGGGGAAGCTGGAGAACCCACGCATGCACAGGGAGAACATGCAGGAATCGAACCCAGGACCTTCTTGCTGCAAGGCAACAGTGTTACCAACTGCTCCACTGTGCAGCCCTCCCAGTGTTTTATTTTACAACAAATTATAGAAAAGTCCATTATTCATTTTTGGTGACCCTGAGGAGCCGGATGCAGATAATGCAGTGATAAGCATATTCCCCCGTGTATCAAAGATGAATTGCCTCATTAGCTCAGAGTGAAGTATGGGAGTGTTATCAAAACAGGAGGCATTATGTATCCTGTCGGCCAAAAGCAGCATGCAAATCACCAACCTCCTAAAATTAATGGGGTGTGATGGAAGCATAGAAAATGCAGCACGACATCAACAAATCCTGAGACAAGCCGTTCTCAAAATTGTTTTTGTAAGTAATAATTGAGTTTAATTGGGCTGATGCACAAGTTTAGCTACCTTCGAAGTGCCAGGTGCAGATTTTGTTTCCAGTTTTTATTTACATTTCCACGGTTATTATGTATCCAGAAGATTCATGTTGTTATTTTAGCCATAGCTAGGCAACATCAAATGCTTCCTGCTCGTTTATATATAAACTTTTGCGTCACTCAGTAGCTAATAACGCAATGACTCCCAATAATGTAATTACGGTGCTTTCTCATATATGAAAGGGGATAATGTAATGAACTTTGAATGAATGGATGGATGAATTGATACTATGAAAAAAAAAAAAACTGTTAAAAAAAGTCAATGGTATTTTGCCAAAGAGGGAGTGGTGACATTATTATTCTAAAACTGTCTACAAACCCACATCAACAGGCCATGCAGGATGTCAGCGGCTACCTGGTGCGATTCAAAACACAGCAATTTCTCTAACCTTGTGTACTGACCAAAGACACACACTGTGCTAATTATAGCCCCACAGCCTCCTAAAATACATGAATTCTCCTTTCCTGTCAGCTCACATTGGCACAAGCACTTGAAGCAAGACTCTGGGAAGCCTCATTATCCCCTTGGAGGAAACCTCACAGTGATTTATGTGCAGGATATGTTGGTAGACGTCTGTGGGCATTTATCTCGAAGTCAGACGGATGACAAAGTCTCATCAAATATGAACAGGTGGAAGTGTGTTAGCGCTGCTGTGAAAGCGTAGACGCTGATGCACTTACTGATGTCGGTCGCCTGATATGTTCAGGAGTTTGCAGTCGCAGAACATTTGTTTATTCTTGCTCATAAAAGGGTGCCTCCTTTTAGACCTTCAGGGCCGTAGGAACGAATTATAGTTTATTATACAACACATTGATGTATAGTTCTGTTCAAGCACTAAGAAAAGCTTCCTGAGGGGCTGAATTTCAACAAAAACACAAACATACAACCACATCCACAGGCTTTGCCAAACACGCTTCTACAGACATGACTCAACTTTACATTTGTTTTCTGTTCCGTTTCCTGGTTTATTCTGGCCGTATATCAGCATTTTCATGCTACATATTGAATCTGTGTATAAACTGAATGTGGGGGGAGGGCAAATCATCAGGAGACTTTGGTTATTGCTAGCTAACGCATGCCATATACTTTATCTGTCCTTTAAGCACGCGGGACATATTTGCTGAAATCAACACTCGCTTTACTTGTGGTTGACCTATGTCAACTGCACACCGAGCAAACCATGTGGCTGCTTTTGGCACAGCTGATTCTTTTAAAAGTTACAATCTATGTTGCAAAACTGTTTACTATTTGGCTGATCTGCTTCGTGTTTTATCAAGAAACTGGTTTTCATCCTGGTTTGTAAAACTGAAACAAAACTTCCAATCAGTGTGTGCTATGTGTTAAGAGAGGCGCTGAAACAACAGTCATTAAACTTTGTAACGTTCAAAGGGAAAGCTACACGTTTCTGATACAGGAGAACAATTTTTCACATAAATTTACATTAGCATGGGATGCTAATGAAATATGTTCCAATGTAATTAAGGAGTTTCATCATAACAGTGACAAAACTGTCCTGCACATAAAATAGCTGGTAGGAGCAAGAGGCAAGTATAATGAAAACTAGCGGTGTACAATAATATTAGAGAATTTTGTGACGGTGATAGCAATGATAGATATTGCAATAATGAGATCAGTTTCAATATGACTGTTTTTTCCACTCCTTGTTCTTATTTCTTTTTTGAGACTTTTACCATTTAAAGTAAATCTGATTTTAATCTTTTCGCCTCCTGCCATTAAAAAGAAATTATGAATGTCAAAAAATATCTTTTAAAACTGACTTTTATTTCAATCATTCCTTCCGTGAACTGACTTGAATTCAAAGCTGAAAACAGCAGAAGCTATAAAAACACAGCTGCCAAACAAGATGGTAGTTCTTGGGTGGACTAACGTATCTCTGAACGATAGAAACCCCACAGGTGCACCGGTGAAGAAAATAAAATCCAGGTTTTCCAAAAATTAAATATTCAGAAGCAGAAAAACCTAATGGATGTTTTGATGCATCAACGTTGGGTTAAATGTGAGAAAGAGATAGGTAATTCTGGTTAAACTTGATACAATCCAGGCAAACAGGACTTCTTTCCAGTCTAAGCTAAACAGAGACTGGATAACACAGTTTTAGTGTGTCCTCTCTACTTGGATCTCTTTCAGCTGGAAGAAGCTCTTGGGTTGGAGTGGCAGATGCTCAGTAATGGGAATGAAAGCGATCGGACATGTCAGGCTAAGTGTAATACCAAGCACAGAAAGTAATTAAACCTGGTGGACCTCTGTAATGAGATGATGGGGTTGTATTAAAAGTGCTTGACACATCCTCATGTTAAACTGTTGGACAGACAGACGCAGTCGGATAGTGAACAGAGTTTATCACCTGGAATCATTTATTAAATGTTTGCTTCGAAAAAGCCTCTATGATAATCCTATAGCAGCACACGAGGGGCGCAACCACGTCGTAATGTCACACAGCTCTCATTTCCCACTTTTACTTGAACGTTTAACCTTGATTCAAGCAGGGATATTACATCCCATTATGGTATTAAACAACTGCTCTACGAAGCAGTTCAATTGGTTGCACAGGTCTTTAGAAAGGGACCTGATCGCCGAATGGATTCCTGCTAATGATTCAGCATGCAACGCAATCGAATCCCTGCTTGTGAAATGCAAAAGATTCAGTTTCAGGAGAAACCTACACAACAAACAGACAGTGGGAAGCGTTTTGTAGCAGGACGTAATGGAAGCTCAGTGAAGGTTAACGCAGGCGTCAAAGCGGCACGCTACAGACAAAAAGCTCGTCTTACAAACCCAACTTATTTTGTTTTTAATCTGAGTAAAATAGATTTTTAGCGTTTACGTGACTCACTATTTAAACTTTGGCATTTCCTCTGGGATTTTCCACAGTAAACTGAAAAGCAAGGGGAAAATATTTGAGATGAAAAGCTGAAATATGACCAAGAGCCATTGATGAAACAGTCCTTATTGCAGTTTGTAAATCCATGCCAACAGGTCAAATTATCTGCTCTTTTTTTCTGTTGAAACAAATGCCGACTCAAATCCTGTTTGATGACAAGAGTCAGGGGGAAAAAAATAAAAACAGGGAGCTTCAAAGACTAATCCTACCAGACAGATGGACGGGTCTTCTGTGTTAAGAACCCAAGCTATATACTTGATCTAGTTTCTTTAAAACTCATGACTTTAATATCATGGAAAGGAAAATGCAGTACCCCAGACCTGTTTGTTTTCTTGTTCTTAATTACTTTAAACTAAACTGTATGACGTCTCGAGAAATAAATAGAAATCTGCCTCAGAGCTCCTGTTGACAAAGTCTTTTTCGTCCCTCTGTGGAACAGCTGAAACTGTAATCACTTCTCTTCCCTGCAGTGAATCTGTGTGCTTTAATAGGAATCATATAAAAAAAAACAAAGAAAGAAAATCTACACAAAAGCCAGATGCTTTCTTACAGAGTAAAGTACCATTCAGTTCAAACTGAAATCCTGGGAACAGAACTTCAATATGCTGAAGAGTTTTTAAACCTCCGCGCGGTTAATTGTGGAGATCTGAGATTTCACGTTTCTCATCACAATCAAAGTTGTCGAAACAAAGCTTCTCTGCCGAGATCTCATATCTCCGCTCTATAACCTTTAACAACAAATGAACGAAGCTCGCTTGCTGTCGCAGAGACGCTTCGCTTTGCAGTCAAACTGTTAGCAGCAACTTAACTCTGAGGGGATGGAAGCGAATGTGCCGTGATGGGTCTGAAATGGCTGAGTGGTAAAGATGAGAGCAGGAATCAACAGCGTCCCAAAGCAACTCCCTCCTTCACTTAAGTAAATCTTCCCTCAGTACTTCAGTGCAGCTGAACACACAGTAGACAACGACCACGTAAAGATCATTCTAGATCCGTCAAAAGTAATTAGAACTGCTGACCGAATGCGCTCAGTCATTGTTAAGACCTGAGACTGCATTCATGCAGCACATCGAGACAGAAAATAACTCACTCTGTAGTCATGTTAGCAGCTCTTTGTTTTGAATTAAACAAAAAAAAAAACACAACCTTAGAAAAAATATTAAAAATGAAGTATTGTGTGAAATTTACATTTTTTTAGCGCTACATCAGGTTATAAAGTTATTCCCTCATCAAAAGCAGACCTGGAGTGTTGCTTTGATTTGAGAGCACCTCTCACCCGTAACTCTCCCACTCTGCTCCTTCAAACTAGCCAGCAGCAATTAGCAAACACCTGGTGGAACAGCGCATCTGCTGAGCTCATTATAGGAGCTACTTCTCAGTGAAAAGCTGGAAAAACGTTTTTTAAGGGGTTATAGAAGATCGATGTTGTAATGACTTCCAGAAAGCGGAATTTGCAAACTAGCTAGAGTTATAAATGTTATAAGAGTTCAGTATTTTTCTTATGTTTAACATTGGGCTCATGCAAATAAACAAAGAATAAACTAAAAAAAATCCACAAGTATTTCTTTTGCTCAGTTTACTACTTTTTCTTTACTTTTTTTTTTTGCATTATTTTATGTAATACTTAAGATGGTTCTAATACTTAAGATTAGAATCAGGTTTTCTGGACTAGAACCAAACATGGAGAAGCAGCATTCTGCTTCTATGCACCACAAATCTGGAACAACCTTCCAAAAAAACTGCAAAACAGCCAAGAACAATCAAGGCCAACAATCTGTTTAGAGTTGCATTGGGACCATCCATCCATTTTCTGTTCACTCTTGTCCCTTAATGGGGTCGGGAGGGTTGCTGCTGCCTCTCCAGCTACGTTCCGGGTGAGAGGCGGGGTACACCCTGGACAGGTCACCAGTCTGTTGCAGGGCAACACAGAGACACACAGGACAAACAATCATGCACTCACACACTCACACCTAGGGACAATTTGGAGAGGCCAATTAACCTGACAGTAATGTTTTTGGACTGTGGGAGGAAGCCGGAGTACCCGGAGAGAACCCACCATGCACAGGGAGAACATGCAAACTCCATGCA
>CAEGAE010031571.1:0-15481 GCA_903067095.1 Girardinus metallicus | reverse complement strand
AAAAAAATCTGCAAATACCAAACCACGAAGATGCGCAGGTCCATTTGTACCTGTAAATCATTCTTATCTCAAGAAGATTATTGAAACTGGGACACAGTTGGTTGTTCCAACGCAGATGATTTCAAATACACATCAACACTGACGTTTGTGGTGAAGTATTAAGTTTTAGAGATGTCATCCTTAGAAAAGTCCTTCAAAAGTGCATCTCTGTAGAATAGCAAAAAACCAAGTGCAGTGTGAAGTACAAGAATATTCTTAAATTTGAACAACTCTAGAAAATCTGCACGAAGCCAAAACAAAACGCTGAAGATTTGGTCGCACAAGCAGCATTTTGAAGTCAATCTGCCACATGGTGCACATCACAGATGATCCCAGACACAAAGCCTCTGAGGGCGTGCGCCGACACAAGGGTTTAGGGCTTTGGAGCAGGTTGTGGTGATAAGAGCGAAGTGGGGATCATTGGAGGAAGCGGGATTTCCCAATGTTCAGTCGAGGCTGGGTTCATGAGGCTAAAGCTTCCTCGTGGTCTTATCAGGAGCGGCCACCTAAGCCTGCGTTTGTGTGCGTGCGTTAGTCCGTTTGCGTGCACAGGAGAGGCCAGGACATGTCAGTTTGACACGCAGCGCAGAGAGAGTGAGAGGGATTAGACCAACATGCATAATCCAGCCGGCCTTTGGGAGGAGGGTCTGAACACACCCCTCTGCTGGGGGAGATAAGAGAGAAAGGGGAGCAGAAGGGGAGGGAGGATGTCCTGTATTCAGAGACAATAAATCTGAATGTTCTGGTTTCTTTGCTCTCTGATTTAAGGTCATGAAAGTGTTTGAAACCAGTGAAACTGCAGTTCTCAAAAGCAAAGGCATCATCATACTGACCTACAAGTTCTGGTCAGACACTGACATGATGTTGTCATTTTTATGAAAAATGTTAAACTCCAGGCAGGCTTTCCCAGCAGCTAAAAGTCAGGTTTATATAGCCACTCCAAACCCAAACACTAAACTATGTTCATATTTCAAAACATCTGACTCCAACTACGATCATCAGATGAAGGGAAATTGGTTAGGATGTTCAGAAACTACTCAAGAATCAACACACACACATTGGAAAATACCTGATACCGTCCACAGAGTTAGTTTTTGTGTCACCATAACGTTTGACTATAACTTGCCCACATGGACAAACCAAATCCGAAGAAACGTTTCGTGTTTACAGGATACAAATACTGAGATGTTTGACAAAATGACCAAGTGTGTCTGAAAGAGTTTCACCAACTGTTGGTGTCAGTGTTGTACAGTTGGGTTGTTTCATTGATAGTGATAGTAAATAGTTGTTTTTGATCTGTGCTACACACACCAAAACAAAAACTTTACCACATTTATGACTTCATTTAGACTAAATCTATTTGGATCATAATTTTACATTTTTGTCCACTGCGAAAAGTCAAAAATATAATCTATTAATGCAAAAAATGTAACATTCTTAATAAATGCTCAGTCCCAAGCACTTAATTTGACATCAGATTTTCCGAGTATCACTTTCATGCAGCGGGATTTAAATGGCTAAATAAATAATGAGTTTGTTTAATTTTAAGCAACCATATTTCACTAATTATCTGAATAAATCTGTACCAGATTTCTTCTCATATTTCTAACAATCAGAGCCCTGGTTGTTTATTCATGTGTAGCTCATATTTACAGAAGATAAATCCTACAGATTCCCCAGTGGAGTTCCATATTCGCGCCGTCTAGAGATACGGATGATCCCTTTGTCGTTTCTCCCCTCATCTCCTCCAGTATTCCTTTCTCTCAGAAACTCTTATCACACAGCGCAGTGTTGACTTAGCGGGAGAGACGCATGTAACCGAAGCCAATTCACAACCAGCTAATACAAAGTCAAGGGGGAGGCATTCTTACACACTTGAGGGAAAGGATAAGCTGTGAACTCTGGTTTCTAACACATGAAGAAACAAAGATTTCCTCTCTCAATATAACAAGGGAAATTTTCACCAAGCAATAGCAGCTGACAAATCTCGAATGTGACCTTTCACCCATGGAAACTGCTTTTCTTCAGGTCAATAGAAAATGTCCTTTTTGGATTTGTAGAATATTTTTTCCCACCCTTCAAAATCTTGTCAGTATGTTACAGCTGGTCGTTCAGGTCAGAAAAATCCCAAACCATTGCGCTACCACTGCTGTGTTTGTCTGCTGGTATTCCTTTTCATTAGTCCGCGAAGATTTACGCCTTCCCAAAATGTCCCTTTTGCCCTCACAAAATATTTTCTTGGGCCTTATCAAAATTTTTCAGGGGTAAAATTTTGGAGGGAAAATTTCGTTGGTGTTGTTGTTCCATGTCTACATCTGCTGATAACGTTTCAAAAGCCTCAGAAATAGTTTTGTAACCCTTTCCTGTCAAATAGCCTGAGGCATGACGTGCTAAGTTTGGAGATATTTTAGCCGTCTTCAGGCTGTGAGCCAGGCTCGGTTTGAATAATGTTTTGATTATACAGGCTAAGCAAAAACCCAGAAAGTTAAATTGAACCACAAACTTGTGGCGAATCCCAGGTAGATTGTAAATGAAGCGGAAAGAGGGACATTGTGTTTTTCACACACTGACGTCGGCGTTGGGATAGCCCGTCTTTCTGGATAAAAGGAAATCAAAAAGTTCTTTTATATACTTTGGGTTAACTTTGGTATTCAAATTTGGTCCAAAAAGTACAAACAACATAACTGTGTAAGAATTTAAACGCTAAGGTGGCACGGTGGCAGAGTTAGTGGCAACGGAGCAAGAAGATCCTGGGTTTTAAATTCCTTGCCTGCGGTTTTTGTGAATAAGGATTAAATGTTCTCCCAATGCATGTGTGGGTTCTCTCCGGGTACTCTGGCTTGTGTGTGTGCTTTGTTTGTTTTGTATGTGTCTGTGACAGACTGTGTCCTGTTTGGGGTGTATCATCCTTTTTGTGCAATGAATACTGGAGGGAGACCCTAGTCCCCTCCAATCATGAAAGGATAAGTAGTAGACTCTACATTAAGTAGAGCATATAAATTATACACAATGATATTAAATTCCACAATTATTAATAAAGCTTATTAAAAAAAATCCTAACTTCACTTTACTGTCCATCAAAAAAGGATTAGAAGGTGGCAAAACGAGTTGAGAGACGAGGAAAGAAAAAGAAAGTGAAGATGGTTTGGTGTGATCGATGCAGCCTCTGCTACCTACAAGGCTCGTCTGATTGGCCAGCAGGGTGTTTCCATGGGAGCAGTGGTAGTGACAACTGAACAAAAGGCTTCCATTAGAGGTCCTGTCCCCTTCGCTCCACAGCTATTAAGACCCTGTCTGTGGGACACCTAATGCTCCTGACAGATGGAGCGGAGCAGGAGGCAACGGGGAGCGCTTTAAACCGGAGAGGCCGGTTCCATACACAGCTGCAGCGCAGCAGAATGTCAAAACATTGTAATATCAAGGCTGCGTTATGCTTCTGTTTTCTTCGCACCACCTGAAGACATTCAAGACTTTAATTCTGGAGATTCCATTAACGTTTTACACCTAAAAACAAACTTGACACAGTGCAAGCATTTCTTGACCAACTGAGAACAGAACCTTCTAAAGGCAAGGAGCTTTTAGTCAGAAGAAAACACACAATTAAGAAGAGAGAAAAAACTGAAATTTTTGTTTAGGTTGCAAGAATGTGGTGGGAAGAAAACTGCTGCACATAACAGAAATTCCTGTGTTATCAATAAACCTCACAATACCGACTACAAACTGTATCCGGCTAACTTTTTATAAGGGCCAGTCTATGAGTTGGAGTAACAGCAGACAAAACAAAAATCAATAAAAAAATACTCTTATAAAGATTATAGCAGCATAAACAGCTTCTAATATTCACATAATCTCACTTTTACATTATTCATGAGATCACAGGACACTGACGGCACAATATGTCAGCCTCACGGTTACCCACCCTTCCTTTGCATGTAAAGTAGAACATTCTTTATACAGCCATGGGAAAAACACTAAGCAGACGATTCCTGCTTCCCCAGGATTTAATCAGTGAAGTAGTAGTCAGGTGTTGCTAATCAGATGGAAAAGCATCAGCAATGATCTTAAGAGAAGCAGTTGTTGCTGTCCATTGATCTGGGAAGGGTTTTGAGGCCATTTTCATTCACAACAAACTCAGACCATGCAATGCTTAGGGAAAATTGCAAATTTTAGCTTAGATTGAACAAGTAAAGCAAGGACACCCAAACCAGCTAACCAGCAAACCGACGGCTTTTTCTCAAAATGAAATATCATTTTTATTTACTTTCACTCATATAATAAAATCTAACTGAAGTAATAATACATGGAGAAAAACCAACAAACAAAATAAAACACAAGCAACAGAATGAGCAGTGTGAAACATTACGTAAAAACAGCGAGCTCCAGAGAGGTGCAGGTTAAGATTTGAGAAAGAAAGAAAGAAGCAAGGAAGAAAAGAAGAAAAAGAAAGAAAGAAAGAAGCTGGCATTAAAAAGTGGAACAAGCACAGAAGATAATGAAGCTTATGAGAGTTGAGGACTGAAACAGCCTGAGAATATTTACTATTGGAGAGTCATCTGGATCTAATACTCTAACCTTCCCCCTTACAGTAGGGGGCAGTAAAGAGTAATTAGCCATTTCAGACTTGTCAACAACTGTACAACTGCCAAACCAAACTCCCTATGAAGTAAAAACATGTTCTGCAACAATCCTGCGTAAAAGCGATGGATTCCAACTTTTTAAACCTTAAATTGCCTTGGTGAGCTCGTTCACACCGAATCTGTTGAGGGGAGAAACTCATCAGAGTAAACAAGAGTAGAATCCGAATGAGGCAAATTAATCTGGAACAGTGTCCTTTGGGCAGATTATACAGGAAAATAAATGTATGGCCCAGAGCTAAAATGTCTCCTCTTAACTGTCAGACACCATGTGATGATGTAGCGACTGAGCCGACCATGAGCTCCTCAATGACATTTCAGAAGCGGCAGCCGTCTTGGATGGGTTATAAAGCCACCTTCAAAACAATCTGAACAGCACCAAACCTCCCTGAAGTATGAGAGCTGTAAAATAAATTCAATAAATTGCGATAGACACGTGATCAATATCAATAGATCGAATAATTTCACTGAACCGCACAGCATTCTGGGGGATGTAGGCAGAAAGACACTAGCAACTCAACCACTCACGGCCAGCTAAGCAAGGTGGGTGGCATCGACTTACACCTTCACTCTTTGGTTACCTAGCAACTCACACATTATTTAGTTACCTAGCAACAACCTCTTGAGTAACTTGCGCAGCAGCAGTTTCAGGTTTCACCTTGTAAATGATAAAACAAAAACACAAAAAAAAACAAAGTAGTGAAATGAAAACTGAGGATAAAAGAGGAAATATCTTGCCACTGTTTGGCAGGATTTCAGATTTTTAGAACAAAAACTTATCAATAATTATCAATATTGAATGATATGAAGCGCATGTATAGTTTTATGTGTTTTTCAGCCACATGTTTTTGGGGGGGCAGATGCAGCAGAACCAGAAATGTTTGCAGCTCAAGAACTTAGGAAAATATGGAACAGATTAGGTGAAAAAGTATAAATGAAAGATGTTGCAAACCTCATCTTGGATAAAATGTCAGAAAACCTCAATAAACTCAATCAACATTGTAAAGACGAGTAAGCAAAATCACTGAGACTGAAAAGTTTCTGCTAAAAACTAACCACAGCAACAAAATCATGGGATTTACTCAAGTTTCCCCAAGAATGTAGTCTGCAGGCACAGACAGCACAGGTCACATGCACCTTCATTGTTTATGAGGTCATATGTATCCTTCACACTGCTGAAAAAGCCTCTACATAATGAATAGAACAGGATCAATGTAAAGTGTCTAAACGCGTGATCAGATGTGTCAATCACAGCCCGAAGCAGCAACAGGACTCTTAATGTTCCTGCCTGAGCCTGTGAAAGGAGAGGAAGTCCTTAAGAGCAGAACTTGTCCAAACAGGCTGAGAGATGTTCCACCAGAACAAAAACTGCACAGCAAGAGACGAATGAATGTACAAGAGAGTCCATCCATATGGAACAACGACAGGGCAAAAATGGCAGCAGCTATCCAGTTTTAGATAAGATGGCAGGACATTATTTTAGCTGAAAGGTCGGCCGTTCAACCCTTCACTTCAATTGTTCACAAGTTGAAGTATCTTCAGGAACGGTTCTGAATGCCACATTGTCTTCACAGTGTTCCTCGGTTCTACGGTTTGTCTCTTTGAATAAAAGGGATTTGAATAAGTGTACTCTGATCTTTTGATTTTTGTAAACATGGGTGCGAGCAGTCTGCGTCTACAGATGGAAACGTTCACATGGTTTGACGAAGTGTACGTCCACATGAGAGTCAGAGGCAAGAATACAGACTGATTTGCAACTTTAGTGAGCCTCCAAAATAAAAGCGCAACACCTTACTGACCGTGTTCATGCACAGAAGGCTAAGCGACAGTGCGCAGGTTGGCACAGCGGACCACGCCACAGGTTGGAAATAACGACAGAGCACCACTGAGGTGAAAGATGCTTCTTTCTGTCCGGTATGACCGATGGCTGGCAGAGAAGTGAGGAAGCTGAAAAGTGTGAAATGAGCCAGGGGTATGAGGGAAGAGGGGTGAGACACCCGGTCTGCCTTCATCTATCAGATTGATGGAGTGGTGTGACATACTATGGACACGGTATGCATGTCTATAGGACGATTCCCTTCAGGCCTTCTAACAGCAAGCTTGTAGGGTTTGCCTGCTGTGAAAGAAAGTCACTAATAATTATTTTATAACACAAGAGAGTCTTACAGAACGATAGCTGGTAATCTTTTCTCAAATGTATCATCAGTAAGTGATATTTGCACTGCACAAAATAGTTTTATTTAAAGCAGAAAACAATTATTCTAACATCTGCAAAATTATTACAGATAATATTATGTCATGTATACTATTATGCATTATTAAATCATAGCTTTTAAATCACTATTGCAGAGAATATTACATGTTACCCTTTCCAAAGTAACACAAGTATAAGACACAATATAGTCAACAATTATGAAGCAACAATAAACTTTACATTTTGTCAAATGTCTTCAAAATCATCTGTTGATAATATGTTGATCAACATTTACACTATTCAAAGGTAACTCTAAACAGGTGGGCATTAAGCCCTGATTTAAAGGAACTATGTTCTATATATTAATATTTAATATCACAGTTTGCTTTAACATGGATGTCCATGAGGCAAAAATAAGTGTTTTTCTTACATTATTGTTTTTAAAGAGAAACTGAACTAATTTTAGAAGCAGAGAAACCTTCTGATTAGAGGATTTCAACAACTGTTAGAAGAAAATACTAAAATGGGCGTCTGATGCTTTTATTCAGCAGCAACATCCTTAATGATTCCTTCAACATATAGTCAAAAAAATATGCATCTGAAGGCTTAATGAGATGCAGTTTGGCAACAACAATTTGTGACCTGACAAAACACTCCCACCCACTGATCACAGTGCAGAGGGGGGAAAAATAGGTGTGAGGAGAATCACCAAGGCGTGGAACTGAGAGCCATATCATTGCCGTGGCATGAAGATTGGAAATAAGATTTATTCAGGTGACGACGAGGTCACTGGGTGCTCTGCATCACCACAGTTACAGTACTGGACTCAGACTGAGCTCCGCCACTGGAGGAACGCTTCAATTATAGGCTGGGTGGTGAAAAGCCTTCTTCCATGTGAGCCATGAGCAAAGGGAGCCAAATGAGAAACAGAGAAAGGAAGTCTTTGTTTTAAAGAATCAAACTTCATTAGTAGGAAACTTTTCGCATAGTTCTGCAAAAAGCGTAAAAGAAACAAAACTAAGTAAACAAGGAAATAAATCAAAACAGTTTTACTGCACGAAGAATTGAGGAAACGGAGTTACCTAGTTTGGATAAATATATATAAACCAAAGCAAATTTCAGAAAAAAAGAAAAATATGAAAACACACAAAAATTGTTCCATGACAGATCATCACATGAAACATTTTTCCAAACACAAATCATGAGAATCAGATTTGTTTCTAAATTAATTTACTTTAGACACATTTAGGCCTGATAACAACCAGACCTGTACAACAAAAGAAAGTAACATAACATAACTCACAAAGCAACACATAATGACCCAATTTAAAGGAACACAAGGACAGACGAGATATAAAGTAACTGACATCGAACAGACTGGAATGGATTAAAATGTTTTTGAAGGTTTTGTGACTCTGGGTGACAGCGTCAAGAGATATTATCCAGAAATGGAAAACGACATGCATCAGTGTTAAACTTTCCCAGGAATGACCGACTGGCCAAAATGATTCTTCAAGCACAGTGGGTGACTCATGCAGGACGCCACAAACGGCAGCCCAGGCCTCACTCCCCTCAGCTAAGACACATTTTTATGACTCAATATAAGCGGCCAGAAATGGCATCCACTTCACATTTCCAAGAGCAATACAAAAGAAGACAAATCCCTTTTTCACACATTATTAAAAACATCTACACTGTTATGGAAAACTGTAAGCTGTGTTACATCCAGCTTAAGACAGCATTTCAGAAAAAGAATATCAAAGCTACACGGTGGTGGTGGTGTCATGATCAGGGCCGGTTGGCTTTTTATAACCTGAATGATACAGCAAGCAGGTCATTCGTGCTTAAAAGCCCTTTAAGACAGGAGTAAACCAAAATGATGGACGTTATTGTCTTTGGGTTATCCTGGTTTGGATAGGTGAAACATTTAACTGAAAAAAAAAGCAGAATTAAAAAACTGGGTTGATGGTTATTTAGCTTGCTTTTAAAAGAAATGGATCCCTCCTAGTACAATAATGAAAAAGTGAAATCTTGTGTTTTTCCTTCAGCGTTCAGCCCCCGTAGCACACATGCAGTCATCAATCAGTTCAAAAATAATGAAGTCGTGGGTGAGGGGGATGTGAGAAAAGAAAAAGCCAAGTGTTGCTAGCCTTTATTGCTGCCAACATGCATGCAGTTAGACGGGAACAAAAATGTGTGGGGGTGTGTCTTTTTCAGGAACTGGGTGAAGGCCTTTTGGATTTTAAGAAGCAACAATAGCAAGCAGACTTTTCTTCCGGCGCTCCATTCGCCCAGAGAAGAGCTGAATGTGTAGGAGGGTCCGTTCCAAGGTGGGAGGAAGTTATTCTGGGGCAAGATTATGTCACTTTGAATCTAACCGCCAGCAGCACGGCTTCCAAAGGACTCATGTCTTATTAATATCCTCTCTGAAGGGACACAGTGGCACGGAGAGGTGACCAAAGACATTATCTGTGCACTCAACACTGTGCGAGCGACATCAGTGACTGTCCTCATGCGTCTGTTGGTGACGGATCAGAACATGGGGCAGGAATCCAGAAAACAATTAATTGGGTTCTCTTTGTGCTGCCACCATGCGTGACGTCCGACGCCACGGAACGTGGACGGCTTGTCGGCATAAAAGCGCGTCACATCAAACCGGGGCGACGACAGCGTCGTGTCACGTCGGACCGAGGGGAAGAGCTGGTGCCAGTTAACCTTTGAGGACGGCCAGAAGCCTTCGCCAACACTGGCAAGTCTTCGAAGGGCGTCGCTCTTCCAAGTTCCCGTCCCATCCCCCCATCGCTCCCTTTCTGTTCAGGCATCGCCCCCTCACTGAATATTTTCACTATGAAAACACAGCTAACAGCCTGTATGTGTGATGTGAACAAAGCTGCGGGCGATGCTCGTCAGCCAACGTGAAGAGACACAAAAAGACAGAATAATGCATGCTGATGAGGGCGAGCGGCTTTTAAAGTTCGGCGGCCACCGCCGTACGGCTCCGCGGCGGTGAATAATTCCCTCACATGAGGCAGGCTAATGTCTCCACTGGTGGCAGCGCGCCACTCGGGAACGCTGTGGCATTTTGTTGATGCCACTTTTGAACTCGGATGTTGATCTTCCCATACAAAGACAAACGACAATTATTATCAAAAATTCAGTTGATTATTTTGGTCACTTACCAAAACCCTAACCCAGTTTAAACATAACTTGCAGCAGGTGCACCTCAATAAATTACAATATTAAAAAGGTTTTAAGAAATTTTCACATTTATTAAAGCCAACGTTTTCCTACATGTTGGTCTCATGCAATCATAAAATATATGACAGCTTTATTGTTTGACATTCAATCTACGCAAAAAATTTTAATCAAAAAAGAAACACCTCCACTATGAAAAACGCAAAAAACTTCACAAATCTGAAAGGGAAAGAAACTAAGCAGGCCACCAGATGATTCAGTTCCTCAGACATGCAATTAAAAAGCTGAATGTGTGACTTGTTCGCACTTTTGATTTCCAAAAATTAAATGAAAATAAAGGTGACATGTTTTCCTGTTATGACCCCTACAACTTTTAATTGCGCTTTAGCGTGTCTTATTTACTGAAGGGCTGTTTTCTCACCCTGCCAGAAGGTTGCTCCTGTCCCCATGTGCCACTTTCAAGATGTTGTGCTGCAGTTGTTGAAGGGTGATCAGACACCACATTGATATGGCGTATTAATTTGTTTGTCAATCATGATGAATTTACACAATAAGATCATTTTTACAGCCTGAATTTGCGTTTCATACTGACTTTTACAATCTTTTTGGCACCTGCTGACTTTGTTCCACCATTCAAAGAATCACTGTCATGCTTTAAAAACAACATTTGCATGAACATGCTAGAGATATTGCAGGGAAGAAAGAGGCATCATTCCTTAAAACTGAAATTCCAGTTGGCAGCTTGTCACCTTGACAAAGTGGAGGAGATTGAGCGTGAGTTGCGAATGTGTAACATGGTCAGAGAGCATCGCAAGTGTGGCAGCACTGCCGTAAGCAGGGCACCTCTGTAAAAGGCTACCAATTTTAAGGGTAGTAAACGTGAGGACATGTTTCACCGAGGTGCAATGTTTGTTTTCAACTATGGTTCTGCAAAAAAACTGAAACATTCTTACAGTGAAACAGCATACCCATGCTATTTGATTTCTCTAGTAGTCATTTTAGCCTCTTCCAGTAACATGCAAGTCAGCTGGCAGAAAAGGATAATGACAAAAAATATCTGCACTGTTTTATCAGCTTCTGGTCAGGTACAGATCTCTGCATCCCACAACAGCAGGGGGAGCCCAAGAGCACAAGAGGATTCCAGCGCTGCTTGGAGAAGGAAATTATGGTATCCCCGAAAATATATAAAAAAATCTCTATAAATAGACAAAAAAAAAAAACTTAAATGTAAAAAAAATATATATAAAAAGAAAAAAACCTGTAAGATTATAAATATATATAATATTTATAAATTAAATAAAAATGTACTTTGAAATAAATGTATAAATATAAAGACAACAAAATAGAAAAAAAGATATATAAAGACCTATAAACTTTCTCAAAAATGAGAACATATAATAAACAATTCTGACCTTTTCTTTCAGGTAAGATTTGCTCTTTTATTAATTATCTGTAGAAAAAATAAAGAGCTGCACATGAATGACGTGCTGCACTACACACTGGAAAATAAGTACTGAGAAAACATGAAAGCCCAAGTGTTACGAGAACATGAAAAACCATCCTCACTCTACGTTATAAATCAGGTGGGTGAAGTGATAAAACGACAATTATATGCCGATTGTTAAGAAATAGAACCCTAAGTCATATTACTGCTACCTGAGCACATTTTTCTCATGCTCTGATGTATCTCCATCATCACAAATCTGGCAACGAAAGAGTCCAAAGACTAATCTTCAATTAAAAATGTTAGATATTTTAGATATTAAGAAGCTTCTCTCATCATTGTTTATAGAGAAAATTGAGGCTCTACATTTCAGACATGAGCTTAGCTTTAGCTTTAACACTTCTAGCAGTGCTGCTTCCAATAAAAACCTCCTCAGCCCTGTGTGAAAACACTTTATGTCCTCCGACAGAAACAGCCAGGTCTATCAGATGTAGCGGCAGACGTTTCGCTTCCAGGCAGCGGCTGTCAGACTGCCATTCCTGCTGCTGGGTGCCAGACACGTGCTTTCCACGCCTGCCTCCTTCACCCAAATGAAAAACAAACTCACACTAAACGGGACCGCGTGCACGAATCGGATAATTTAAGGCAGACACAACAAACTTAATCCGTCACAGTGATTGAAACAAAGAGGACAAAAGCTCAAAAAAACTGCTAAAAGGGCTTTTCCCCCCCCTTTTACTTTGTACACAAAAGAAAGTCAGAGCTCAGCAATGGAAACTGTCCTCGGCACAGAGACGGCTGTGTGCGGTAGGGTGTGTTTCGACCGTAGGCCACCCATCCCCTCTAACTGGAAACACTTTTGTGAAGGAATCCTTTTTGTGCACGCAGACATCTGAAGGGAGAAGCCCAACACAAGTGACACATCACAGCCTGAGACAGCTCACTGTGTGGAACAGACAGAGGCTCATTATGGGGTCTCCGTTCGGCATGTCTCACCAGGGAGGCTTGGAGGAGGCTGGGGGAGGGGGCGGGACTCAGAAAAGGGGATCCACCGTCAAGGTTTCTTTCTTTCTTGGATTTGGAAGAAGATGAAGATTTAAAATCCTTGATTCCAGGAATAAGAGAAAGCTTTTGTAATTATATTGATACTTTAAAAAGGACAAAAAGCTTTTTAACGAGACTTTCTCATAAAGTCTGAGCCTCCCTTGTCTCGATGAACACTTAACAGCCAGCACTTTTTCACAACGGCACCAAGAACAGATTTCATCTCTCTCTGTTAGTGGCAAAAATAAATAAATAAATAAATAAAATCTGTGACATTTTCTTTATTTTTTGGCTCAGAAGCCTCCCAAACTCATATTTTTATTCTCTTTGTGAGTTTAATGTGTGTTCTCCTAAGGTTTTGGCTGAGATGCCATCTGAACAGGAGGGGCTTTATGTTAAAGAGGCAAATATTTTTAAATCTTGGACAGCTTGTCATTGTCGAAGTCGGATAACTCTGGGTGTGGTCCAAGATTTTATTCGAGAGGACTAGAATGTGTGTTCCGATAACTGAGAGATTGAGTGATTGGGTCAGTTGGTCCCAATCACTCAAAGGCTGCTTGGCAATGAAAACCCATTTTAGCTCTATGCACACCGTCCTTGAGCAGAGCTGGTCCAATTGAAGCAAAAAAGCTCTGATGTGAAAGCAATCTAGCCTAAAACCCACTCAGCAGTTAAAAACAAAACATAACCTGCAAAGTCTTCAAATTGTCTGTTCTAATATAGTAAACTCTAATATTTTACATTAATTCTTACATTTGCAAGAGTTTTCTAGTACAGTTGCATAAACGAGAGTTTTTAGTTATTCACAAAAGGTATTTTCTTTACAAATAATATCAGTTCAAAGAAGTTTTTAGTCTTTCTTGTGAAACCTCAGAAGACTAAATGTCTCCTACAACAGCTTATTTTTGTTCCTCTTTGGGTCGTAAAGTCTGGAAATCTTCCCTGAGTAACACAATGGTGTTTTTTCCTCATGAAAAAGTTTTTTCTTTGCCTTAGCACGATAGCACTCAGAAAGCTGATTCACAGCTCAAGTCCTGGTGTTTTTCATCCTGCAACAAACACTGGCGGGATTTTAAAAAGGACTTTCAAACCATGGAAATCCATTAAAGTGTCAGTGCCGTTGCAAAGTGCTGCGAAATCGGTGCACACATATCGTACGTGTCTAATTTTATTACTAATCCATGCTTTTCTACCCATGAAATCAGTGCCATTACTGCGGGACACAACCGACTGTCACTTGCTGGAATCATTTAAGAAAATCAAAGTGACGCAAATACTCAGACAGTCTGAAGCTGTTCTTCAACTTGACCTCATTACAATTTTTTATCAAGTCATCTCAACTCCCTTGAGTTTTACAGTGTGAAGAAACTGCATTTAATTTCAGAGGTAAACTAAAAAATAGAAGATCTGATTGTAAATCATATTACCCTACATGTGTGTAGTTTAGGAAAAACTTTGATTTTTGTTCTGATTGACCCAGAAATGCTTAGGAAAATTATTCTATGATCAAAACAAAAAGAAAGTCCAAATACCATCACTACGTTTCATTACGTCACATTAGTCTCTTTTAAAATGTTTACATCTTTCTCTGGTGTTTTCCTTCTTATGATTGTGTTTCTGAGTTCTATGTTTACACGGAAATGACATCTCATTCTAGTTGTCAAATTAATTTTTAATGAACATAGTTTGGCATCCTTTTGCGTGATTGTAGACTACTGACCTACTTCTTTCTTTTATTTGCTTTGCTTTACATTTGATTGGATGAAAAATGCATAATAAATAAAAACTGATCACAACTGATTGAGTTATTGACATCTTACCAACTGTATTTGCTTGCTGCTATCAAGGCATGTCCCTCAAAATCTCAAATTAAAAACACAGACCGAGCAAAATCGAGCCAATCTCCTGCTCTGCCACCATAACAATGTTACGAGTGTCAGGAATGCCTCTCACACGTGGAATAATTACGTGTGACAGTCTGGTTTTATTATTGATGCGGCGGTTCATTCTTCAGAGTACAGGTGCGACCTGTCTGTCACTTAGACAGCAGCCCAAGTCAAAACAACCTGGAGTGAACAGGACAGGCACAAACAGCTCCTTACAAAGGCGACACAGTGACACACAGAAAGAGAAGAACGCCGCGCACATGTGTTCACATCCGCCAACAATCGCACCCTCCTGAGCACAAACACAACGAGACAAAGACACACTCAATAACCCAGAATCTGGGGAAGGTGGAGGAATCTGACGGAGAGGGTTTGTCGTCTTTGTGGGGGTTAGAGGCTTTCTGGTTGCTACCAGTCCATTTATTCAGCCTCTAAAGAAAAGCCACAGCGTCACGACAAACACCAACATACTTCTAATTTAGTGTTACATCAGTGGATTTCTAGTCTAATGGATGTTTTTTTCCATCTCTGTGTGAGCTCAGAGCTCACCATGCATTTTCTCAAATGGTGCATTGAGGGGTGCCGTCTTGTTTCTGGTTTAATGTGGACCCTTAGCTACCAAGAAGGGTTACCTTGAAAAGCACTTAGAATGATGTCATCTAAAATGGGGGTTGCCAGTATAAGTTGTACTGCTTTCCTTCAGGTGGGGTTTTATTGAAAAGCTAAGTTTTATTTCAATTGATGATGTAAAACATACAGATTTACTACAAACAGAGATTACATGTGAGTATAGAAAAGTACCAAGTGGAGTACTGTGCCCTGTTATACCAATAAAAAGTTTAGTGGAAGGAAAAATTGTGGTGGAGAAAGTTGTGAAACCACAAGTTTTGAAAATACACTGCCTGGCCAAAATAAAAGTCGCCACCTGGATTTAACTAAGCAAATTGGTACAAGCCTCCTATTGGATCTAGCAACATTGTGTGCCCAAAGAATGAGGTCAGCTGACTACCTGAATATACTGAATGACCAGGTTATTCCATCAATG
>CAEGAE010031558.1:0-13279 GCA_903067095.1 Girardinus metallicus | reverse complement strand
ATGTGCGGCGAGCGCGTCTGAAGGAGGTGGCGGTTGCTACACCGACCCATAAATCAGCAGACGAGACCGAGGCGGTGTGGGTGGGAACCGGGCCGCGGGGGGAGGGGGATGCAACGCGGCGCTGTCTGACACGCGTGTGGAACGGGGCTGACAGGAAAAGTTGACAGATGCCTCACTGATGTCCATTATTTATGAGAGTGAGGAGAACCACGCTGCATTTCCAGCTGCAGGTCAGGTTCTGACATCGTTCTCTGCGCGGGGTGATGAGCCGGTAGCTGAATACATATGTCCACTTTCTGACTCAAATGCACAAACAAGAGGTCTGAGGAAAGGTGTTGAGTTTCCCTCAGGTGTTTCCCTTTATGCCCAACTTCCACACATGGTCTCTCTTTAAGTTATTAATCAGACTTTACATTCCAGTGAGGTCCACTACACGACTAATTCAGGCTTTTATTACAAAAACACACAATCTTACCAAGTATTTTTCTGTAGTTTCTTGTGCAAATATCTTTGTACACTTGAAATAAGACAAAACTAACTTACAGGTAACTTTTCAGCAACATTTACAAGGTTGTTTTAAGTCAATAAATCCTTAGTATTTATGAAGAAGTATTAGCTCCACTGCCGGATTATTTGACTTACAAGGGAAAAATGTTTTGTTATAAGTGAGATGATCTGCCAGTTGAACTCGCCCATTCTTTTAATCAATATTAAGAGATTATTAACTTAAAACATGCTCCTATTTTTACTGAAAAGCTACTTTTAAATCGGCCTCTAAACGAAACACAAGGAGTCCAGATGGCGGACGCTGACCAGCCCACAAAACGCCTGGAATCAAACGAATTGCGGAATAAGCTAACGTGAGCGGCTTTGCTCTAATAGCTAAAGCTAACACCATTAGCTAGAGCTAGTACGGTTAGCAGAAGCTAAAGCGAAGTCAAAACTAATTGAAATACGATTAATTGTTGATAAAAGTTACAATGAATCAAGTGTTTGTAACAAACCGTTCTAATATGTTTGAGGAAACGTTTTGATCCTGATGCTAACCATGATTAGCTCTTTGTAGCGTAATGTCGGATCAACGTTTTCAGCCACACAAAACCAACTTTTTCTCTCCTCTTCCTCCTCATTTCATTTCCTCTTGTCATTTCCTCCTTGAATGTTACTTGTTTCTCATAAATTACAGTTCTGGCTCGTTGGTGCTAGCGCTGTAGCGCCTAGCATACGACAGATACAGTGTAAACAATATGGCGTTGTCTGCGTGGCATGTTTTTATTGCAATTTATAATAACCAAACAGCTTACTGTATTTCACTCAAAATTAACTTTTTTTCTCAGATTTCCAATTTTTTTTTCTCAAATTTTGACTTTTATTATCACAATTTCTGCTTTTGACAGTTCAAATTGAAAGTCAGTTGTCAAAAATTACAATTCTGGCTAGTCGGCGCTAGCGCTGTAGCATCTAGCATAGAGTGTAAATAATGCGACACTTTTTTATTTAAATTTATAAAAACTAAACAGCCTACTGTATTTCACTGTGTTGTTCTGACATGTTTCTCAAAAGGGGTTTTATTAAATCTGACGTGCATCTTTTAGCGGACGTTAGCTTGACGTGAAGCTCCATGTTTGAGGTTTTGGTCAGAGAAACCACAAACATGTCCTTCCCCTCTGCAGCCCGTCTGGTTCTTCTCCTTCGTCTCATTTTTCCCAGTTTGGATGAGTGGGTTGGCGGTTCCTGTATGCTTGCTTTATAGACTAAAGCGCCATCTTCCCGGCCTTGTCGTAATAGAGGATTCAGCTCATAAAGCAGCATCATGATTTGCAATAAGCAGAGTTAGGGTAGAGTAATGAAGGCGTAAATCAACTGAGCCCGTCTCTCTCCTTTTTTCTTCTTCTTCTTCCTCTTCTTTTAATCTGATGTTGGCAGTTTCCCTCCCTTCTGTTCTGTCCTCCTCCTCTGCTGCTGCTGCTTCTTCTTCCTAGCCTCTCTCTGTTTGCAGTAATGGAAACCCTGGCACTCTGTAATAAAGCCGAGCAGTATTAGTAAACAGTTTCAGCAATCATTATGCCTGGTCTGACTCCTTTATTTTTTCTTTGCGAGGTATTTCTTCACCTCGCATGGCGCTGAGGTTGAAGGGGGGGTGGGGGCTGTTAATGAATGAGAAAGGAATGAGGAGTATTTAAGTCCGGGCCGGGAGACGGAGAATCAGGGACTGTTCTTCGGGCCGCCTCATAAGAACGCCTTTGTTTTCTGCGGGAGTTTGGGACAAAAGCCTTCCCTTTTCTGTCAGAGGCAGCTCTGGGAATGTAAATGCAAATGTGCAGCATACAAGCTGTGCAAAAGAATCAATCAAGCATCCATGGCAGGAAACATAATGCCCCCCCTCCCCCCCTCCCCCCCCCATTCCCCGAATAAAGCAGAGCTCCTGTTCAGTCTGGAAAGACACAGAATTTGATTTCAGCGTTTTTCAGGTCTGGATGCGTGTAGAGAAATAACTTTTTTTTTTGTCTTCTCTCATGTATCATCAGTCAGTAAGCAATCCATTTCGGTTTATTTATATTGCAGAGCACTGCAAAAACACAAAGTCTTACCAAGTATTTTGGGTCTAGTTTCTAATGCAAATATCTTGATGTACTTGAAACAAGACGAAACTGACAAAGTAACTTTTCAGCGGGACAGAGAAACTTGTTATAGGTAAATGATTCCTTAAAATTGGAAAAGAAATACTTGTTCCATTGGTAAATTATTTCACTTGTTACAAGACATTTTTTCCTTGTTGTAAGTTAAATAATCTCCCAATAGAACCGCAACTTTTTCATCAATATTAAGGATTTATTGTCTTAAAACAAGCTCCTAATATTTGCAGAAAAGTTTCCTGTTAGTTTTGTCGTATTTCACACTTACTGAGATATTTGCATTAGAAACTAAACCCAAAATAAGATTTAATTTACCCATCTGCCCAGGCCACCATGTCTGTTTCACCACTGCTGGAAAAGACAAGTTTAGTTGTTGACTTAACACCCAGGAACCACTTTCTGCATTCTTGTTGGTTGTGCAGGAGGCTCCACTTCTGCTTTTCCAAGTTGTGCGGTTGTATAATTGCGCTTCTGTTTGCAGCCATTTTCACATGCAAGTGTAAACGTTGAGCAGCTTATCTGGATTTAAAATGACAAAAACAGCTCATTCTGACTAAAATCTCATCATCTAAGAATGATTTTGTGGAAAAAATGTAATTGTCATGTTTTGCGTGGGCCATAGATTTATCCTAACCTGTTTAAGGAAGTGTAATATGTCACCATAAGAGCAGTGGAGGTTCGAGGAGGAGAGGAAGGAAAAGCCGACCTCAGAGAGCAGCGGGAACGTTTCACATAGAAGCGTATGTTTACGTCGGAGTGGGATCACTGCCCTCCATGTTGCCGCCGTTTAACTCCGGCCGGCCTCTGCGGACGCCTTAATGCCGTATCGATTGTTTATCTGCGCCGCCGCAGCTGGACCGGCGTGAGGCGGCGGCAGATAGCGAAGGCAGCGACACCCTGTTTTTGACCGGTCGCTGCTGATCGAGGATCTGCGGGCAGAAAGCAACGCCGGCTCAACTATCTAGAAACAGTCCAGGTGTGAAATGGAAACAGGAACTGGAGGTGGAAACGTTGCAGCAATGTGGCGGCCGCTTGATAAGGCTGCTGCTGTGACAGCGAGCGTCCTCCGCGCCCGGAGCCCATATGGCCGACTACAGCGCCGCTCTTTAACCTGAAAGGCCGCGGCTATTGTAAAGCTAACATCCCCGCCCCCAGAGGAGGCTGGTAATTACAAACAATCTGGAATCCGGGGGAAAAAGCGAGCGTGATTAAAGATGTGTGCCCTGCAAAGTTCAGAGGCCGTGGAGCGGCTCGGGATTCGGACGCTAACGTAAATCAATCAGGGTTCTCTTCCTCATTACAGGCAAAGGAAAACAACCTGAGCTTCATTCTGCGTTTACCGTCAGGAATAATAAACAGAGGGAGAGAAAGCTCAGAGTTTAGCTCCTGTTTGTCATTAAGACGAGGCGCAACTTTACTGAAGTTTACCTGTTTGCAACAGAAACGAGCAGCAAAACAAGAACGACAGAAGTTTATTTATAACTTCACTGCAAAAACACAAAATCATCCCAATAATTTATGTTTAGTTTCTTCTGCAAATATCTGGGTACATTTTAAGAAAGACAAAACTAAATTACAAATAACTTTCACCACTGCTGGAAAACACAAGTTTAGTTGTTGACTTAACACCCAGGAACCACTTTCTGCATTCTAGTTGGTCGTGCTGGAGGCTCCACTTCTGCTTTTCCAAGTTGTACGGTTGTGTAATTGTGCTTCTGCTTGCAGCCATTTTCACATTCAAGTTAATATTGATGAAAAATGACTGGTTTCACTGGCAGATTATGTCACTTTTAACAATACATTTTTCCCATGTTATTCTGTTTTTTGCTAATTATGAAACAATTTTGCAAAAATACAAAATGTCACCAATTATTTTTTGTCTAGTGCATCTAGTGCAAATATCTTAAACTTGAAATAAGACAAAACTAACTTACAAGTAACTTTTCAGCAAGAAATAGGAGCTGGTCAATAATTCCTAAGCATTGATTTAAAAGAGTTTTAGTTTCACTGGCAAATAATTTCATGTACTACAAGAGAAAAAGTGAAATAATCTACCAGTGAAACCAGAACTTTTACAGCAATACTAAGGAATCATCGGCTTAAAACAAGCTCCTAGTTCTTGCTGAAAAGCTACTTGTA
The DNA here is from genome assembly GCA_903067095.1 of Girardinus metallicus. NCBI lineage: Eukaryota > Metazoa > Chordata > Actinopteri > Cyprinodontiformes > Poeciliidae > Girardinus > Girardinus metallicus. The sequence continues at coordinate 8,504 of CAEGAE010031558.1, read as the reverse complement.
AGTTAGTTTTGTCTTATTCCAAGTTTATTAAGATATTTGCAGTATAATCTATGTGTCAATATCTGTTTTCTGTTGCTTTCTCAAGCGCAACCCAAATAAAAACCAGTAATTTGTTGTTATCACATGCACAATGCTATTACTTTCCCTTACAGAAACATCTTGTTCTGGCTCTAGTACCGAATAATGAACCTTCAGTCCTGAATTATGGTTTCAAATTGTGTCAACATAAACACAACGAACAGCAGACTTCTGCTTCACTCCACTTCTGGGAATTAATTGTCTAAATGGGAGCTTAAAGTCATTATCTCCTCTTGCCAGTTCTTCAGTCCTGCACTCACGGCTAATAAATGGAGGTCCGATTTCGCTAAATGTCCCCCGTGTAATGATTAATAACGCCGGGTACCCTGGTGGCGCGCAGATGTGGTCACGGCAGCGGAGACGGCTCAATCGGCCGTTTGCACACGAGCCGTCGCCTGTTTGCTCTGCTGTGCAATCGCTGGAGCACATGTTTGGTCACCAGCAGCCGTTTGGTCTGACACAAGCGCAGAGAGAGAGAGGGAGGCTGAATGACAGATCTGCTTTCCCCCACTGCGGCCTTTGTGGGAACACTGGTGGCGATGGGAGCCTCCGACTTCATGCAAATCAGTGTTTTGCTTCCCGAGTGCAGTCAGGCGTGTGAGGCTTTTCTTTTTTCAATCTGGAGCCAAAAGGCCGGAGCTGGAATAACATCCACTCTATGCCTTCTAATTAAAGGTTGTTATTTCTGTATATCAGTTAATAATATTGCTCCCCCCCATCGCCCGGACAGCCACATCGTTTGCTTTTTAAACGAGTCGTGCGTCTGTGGAAGCAGATGCATTGATTGGGGGAGCGCGAAAGGTCAAAGTCGGCGCGGAGAATTGAAAATCAGCAGAGGAGTTGTGCCGCCACGTCTGCCTCAGCGTCCCCGTTGTGACAATTACACGAAGGAGGAGCGACGCCGAGCCGCGTTTCCACTCAGGCGCTTTATCGACTGTATCAACGGGTCAGACGGCAACAAACACGACTGTCACACGTCCACGCATAATGCAGCTGAAACAGAGACATCACCCGCCTAAAATATGGCCCAATCCAAGCCTGCGTGGAGAAAATGAGCCTCCGCTCCACCATTTTGACCCAGAGCAAAAAACTTTTTATGAGCCAACCCAGACAGTCGGGAGCATCTGTTTGTTTCTCTACTATGGATGCACCGATTTGAATATTTGGGCCAATATCAGTAGCCGATATCACTATTGCTGTTGTTATTTTTTTATTACACTTTTGAAATGTTTTAAAAAAACAACTATAATCCTTTGCTACCAAGATGGAAATAAATATCTGTTACTAATATCAGCCCAGTTTTATTTATCGGGCCGATTCCAATATGTTAAAAAATATCTAATATCGACTGATTCTGATGTTGGTGAGGTAAATTGTTCAAAAAAGCATAATGTCATACACGCAGGATCGGTTTCAGAAAACTGTTCATCAACATGAACCTGCAGAAATCGGCCACTAAGCGTTGGTTTAAACACTCCAAACCTGTAGGGGGCAGTGTAGCACAAAGCAAGAACCTACATCAGCCAATCAGATGGTAGGTAACATTAACTTAATCTATTCTGTAAGGCGACTTAAGCTTTTACGACAAAATTAGCTACAAAAGCTAATGTTAGCTTAATTACTGTCATTATGTTTGTTGATGCTAGCATGTTGGGTAACATTAACTTAATTCGTTTAGCATGTCATCTTCAGCTTTTAAGACAAAATTAGCTAAAATTAGCTTTCATTATATTTGTTTATGCCAGCATGGCTGGTAATATGAAGTTAATCCATTCAGTGAGTCAACTTTTTAAAGACAAAATTAGCCCAAAATGTTAGTTAGCATTAATATTATCCATTTAGCAAGTTAACTTTAATGTTTAAGACAAAATTAGCTAAAAAGGTAATGTTAGCTTATATACTATTATGTTCTAGCATAAAGATAGCATTATTGTAGCAACATTAACATTAAATTAATGTAAGGTAACATTAACTAAACCCATTTAGTAAGTCAACTTCAGCTTTTAAAACAAAATTATCTTTAAAAAAAGGTAATGTTAGCTTAATAGCTGTCATTATGTTCCTAGCATGACAATAGCATTGTGGTAGCAACAACAGTAGCAATGGCAGCTACATTAACCTTAAATTAATGTAGGTTTAGGTTAATATTAACTTGGGTAACATTAACTAAATTCAATTAGCAAGTTAATTTGAACTTTCTGCTGTTTTAATGTGGAGAAATACTCCTGCTCCGGCACTAGAGCGGATGGAGGGAGGCCCTTTTTTCAAAATGAGCTAAGAGCCTCCTCGTCACCTGGCCTGTTACTCCCTTGTAAACACCGGAGTTCATAGAGGCCCCATCTTTGTTTTTGTCAAACTGACAGCCGGGAGAAGGCGAGGGGAAAGCGTGAAGACAGAGCTGAGAGCGGAAAGCTGGCAGCCTGCAATTTAGTCCAGACTGAGCAGACATAAAATCAAGCGCGCAAGAGGAATGGTTACTTCAGGAACCCTCTGTGGCTCCTAAAGTAGGCCACTCCGTCGATGGCTGTAAGAGCTGAGTGATGCAAGCCCTGCTGAGGAAATAACTAAAAAACAGGCAAAATGGCTCCCATTGACTTGCCCTAGATTGTGTGATTTATATGGGTTATTTGCTATGCATTTGGGCAGCGAGGCGAGCTAATGTGTTTGCAGTGAGCTCTGGAGCAGGACATCTGACAGGGACAGTATGAGATAATTTATTGGAATACCGTCGTCCATTTAAAGGGACAGTCTCATGCTTCCGTCCTGCAGGATTCCCAGGAGGCGGTTTAATCCGGGACAAAGTCGTTGATCCTAATGGATGGAGAGAAGCTGGGATTTACGGACTTCAGTGCAAAAACACAAAATCTTATCAAGTCATTTTGGTCTAATTACTAGTGCAAATGTCTTAGTGCACTTTATAAAAGACTAAACTAACTTATAAGTAATTTTTCAGAAGGAAATATGAGTTTGTTTAAAGTCAAGAATTCAATAATAATGATGAAAAAGTGGCAGATTATTTTGCTTAAAACAATAAATTTGTCCTAAGTGAAATAATCTGCCAGTGAAACTAATAATTTTTTATCACTATAAGGAATTATTGACTCATATTTATTTTTGAAGAGTTACTTGTAAGTTAGTTTTATCTTATTTAAAGTGTACTAAGATATTTGCAATAGAAACTAGACCAAAACGCTTGATAATATTTTATATTTGTGATGAAATCGCCTTGTTTGGAGTAAGAGTGGAGTAATATTCCTCCTTAATGTTGTGAGAAACTGAAACAGAAACAACTGCTGAGAATAATTGTTGCTAAAGGTGTTTTTTTTCCCAAGCTGTCGTCTCGCGTTGCTAACTGTGGAACCTCATTTTATCCCCATGATGGTAAAAATTACTCCGGATTCTGCGTGTTTACCCGATAGCATGTTTAATGTAGCTTTTGGTTTGTCCCTCGTTGTTGTTTTGCTGCAGTTTTAACAAAAAAACAGTTCAAATTATTCCTTCTTCTGTCCTCAGGTGTGGTATTCGTTTGTGCCTGAACATGCAATAACATCCGTTAACTGGAATCATTTCGGTGTTCGTGTCTTTCTGGGAATCTTAATGTGTAATTTAGAAGCAGAGAAGGGGGACCTGTTGCACCAGTAACTAAATTCCAGTGTTGTTGTGTTGAATCCTAATTTGGACTGAGAATCCTCTGGTGTGTTTCCTCCGATCCGTTCCAATTTCATCACAGATTTTCAGAGTTTTATGATGATGATGAAGCTTGTTTTTGCTGAATTTTGTTATATTTTCAGTGAAGTACCTTTCGTTTACGTGGTGGGAAGTCATTTCCAACACAATGCGACACTGTGTCTAGACACAGCAAAACAAAAGATCAGTGTTAATGTATTAATGAGTTTTGAAGGCATATTTTTCGAGCAACAACAACAAAGAAAAACGTCGGGTTTTCTTCATGACAGGCGGGTAAATGTCCTGCGTTTGGTTATTAGCACGATACATAGTATTTTTCAAAATGTGTTTTGGTCTGTAAATACACTAGCAAACCTGTTAATAATGTGTCGCCTTTAAGCTAAGCCAGACAAAGGTCAAAGGGCATAAATCATGACTTACCTTATTTGTGTACAGGCAGAATTACTCACTTAATATAAGAAATTGTGAAAAAGAAACTGAAAGGTAACAAATTAGAACAAAGAAAGCTAAGAAATTAGCCAAAAGTTGCTTAAAAGTGACAAGAGCAGTAATTTGAAGACTTAGTAAACTGACACCCAGTCCAGGAATTTAAAAGCGCAGTCACCAGATTGCCTGTTGAGGCAAAAGCTGTAATTAGAAACTCTATTATTCTGGCTGTATTCAGATATCTTGTTAGTTTTGCTCCAGTTCTGACCAGCATTAACTGCTTTTCCATTACAAATGAGCGCAAAACATGTCGAAAAACTCAATTTTGCAATTGCGGTGTTTCCATTGAATCAGAAAAGCGACTAAGATCACGATGAGTGAATAAAAATGTTCACACGGTGAGTCATTTTATGTCAGAAATTGAGAAAAAGAAACTGAGTCCAAGGATGCTAAGAAAGCAGCCAAAAGTTGATAATACTGATGAGACCAGTAATTTGAAGACCTAGTAAACTGACACCCAACTCACGATTTTAAAAGCGTTGTTTGTCTAAAGATCGCCTGTTGTGGCAAAAGCTATAAAAAGAAACAGATTTGCTCCAGTTCTGACCAGCATTAACAGCGTTTCCTTTAAAAATTTGTAGTAATGAAAATATTTTCAAATATATTCATTACTACAAATTTTCCAAGGAAGAAAATATAAGTAATTTATATTGGGGGACAATGGCAAAATTTAGGAGATACTAATAACTTAATAACATCAGAAGTATCAAAATCTCCAGGGAAGAATATTATATTTCGAAACGCATCAAAATACATAAGAACATTAAATACTTCATATCACTTGGATATATGAAGCTGTGTAGTCACCTCTGTTCAACTTCCTGATTTGTTCTTTGTTTGACTCCCCCTAGTGGTCTGGAGCAGCACTTCTGTTTCGTGGAGCGAGTTTGCAGTTTTTTTTTGCTCCTTTTTCTTGTGATTGCATCATTTTTTGGTTTGCATTTGTTTTTGTGTTTGTGTGTTTTGGAGTTTGCGTCACACGCCTGTCGGCTATTGTGAGAAATGCGTCTAAAAATGCAAATAAACATTTTTGTTGCTTTTTTAAGTAGGAAACTAGACATTTTAATAAAATAGACCAAAGTTGCTTAAGGTTGTAAGATTGTGTTCTGGCAGTGAAATGTTTGTTAGAAAATCAAGTTTATTGGTCTATAATAAACCTGATTTTATGCCATTATTATCATAATATTACCTGAAAATTGTCTCAAAACAACAATATTATTGTTTATAGCAACAACTTCTGGTACAATTTATCGCCCAGCGACAAAGGAAACCCTTTAGGTACATTTTTATATTTTATTAGCTTCCTGATCCAGTTTTTGCACAGATTCCTGTTAGATTTGTGGAGCAAAAGTTCATCCAGTTGCTGAGTTTTGGGCGGTGTTCAGCAGGGAGCTGCGTTGTGAACCACTAACCCACATGGGCAACGAGACAAATGGGAAGCCCCGGATTTGGGTCGGAGCTGCATGAAACGACACGGAGTCGGAATCAAACCGGCGGGACGAGGCGAGGGAGACGGATGGAGCAACCTGCTGCACACTCCTCCGGACGTTAGCCGCCTTTAAGGGTCTCCTCTGCGGATTGCGATGTTACCTGTGGCTTCACTTCCTCCCCCGTCTCTTCCCTCGCTCGACCCCTGGCTGACATTCTCCTTTCTCACTTTTAATTGCCCCCGGGGGGGTTTCTGCGGGTTGCTGTGGAAGTCTCCGGCTCAACAGGCGCGCCGGGGTGCTTTTTGCCGTGTTGCTCGTTAGCGGGGGGTTCGCTTGGCGGTGTGGGACCGGAGCAGAACCCAGGAGAAGTGAAGCTAAAAAAACCTGATTGGGATTAACATACTGGGGGAAATGACACACACACACACTGCAAAAACACAACATCTTACCATGTATTTTTTTGGTTTCTAGTGCGAATATCTTGGTACAGTTGAATTAACACAAAACTAACTTATAAAATACCTTTCAGCAAGAAGCAAGAGCTTGTTTTAAGTAAATAATTCCTTAATATCGATGAAAATGTTCTAGTTCCACTGGTAGATTACGTTTTTATTTTTAACAAGACATTTTTCCCATGTAATTTTGTGTTTTTGCAGTGTAACAATGCAGTTCAATGTGCTTTACAGCATAAAAATCATAAGACAGTAATAAATTGTGAAACAACTCTGCAAAAATATACAATTCCACAAAGAATTTTTTATTTAGTTTCTTCTGCAAATATCTGAGTAGACTTGAAATAAGACCAATAGTAAGTTTTCTGTAAGATAAAGGAGTTTGTTTTAAGTTAATCATTCCTTAATATTGATGAGAGAGTTTATATTTTTGTTTGTTTTTCTGGTATTTTTAGCCTTTCCTTATACAAACCAAAAAAAAAAAACATGCAAGTCTGAAAAAAAAGGCAAAAGTAGAACAGAAATCATGTTTAAATTTCTATCGATGGCAACGACACAACGTGTCGACTGGAAAGTGAAAAGTTTCCGACTTTTGAAACTCTTATGTAAAATTTGCTAGAAAATTTTTTGAAATTTTCAGATAAATTTCAGAAATTTTCTAGAAAAGTTTCAAGTCAAACATGTTTTAACCGCAAAATCTCAGAACATTTCTAAAATTCAAAAATTTCCAAATTTGTTCTAGGAAAATTCTAAGATTATTGTAAAAATGTGACATTTGGGGACTTTTTATACTCTAAATATTCCATGTTTTTTTGTTTTTTTTAAAGAAAATTTATGAATTTAGTCTCAAAATTTCTGAGATTCTTCTAGTGAATTTTTGACATTTCAAACTCTGAAGTTTCCAAGTTTTTTCTAGAAATTTTCTGAGATTCATCTCAAAATTTCAAAAAAAAATTTCTGGACGCTTTTTTTTTTTTTTTTACTTTTACAAACGTTGAAATTTCCAAATTTATTGTAGAAAATTACAGATTAATCTGCTAATTTCTGAGTTTTTCCCAGCAAATTTCCAACTTTTCAAACTAAAATTTAAGGCCAGTGTTCTAAGTGTTTTTGGCGTGAACGCGCTCCTGTTTCCTCTCCTGTCCGCGGCGGGGCTAACGCGCCGTTGTTTTTACTCTCCTGTTGTGTTTTTGCAGTGCAGCTTCATTCAGAAAGCCATTAGCCGGCCAGATCCAATATGTATCGACGAACGCGTTTATGCGCGGCGTATCGTCCCCGTCTCTATCCTGACGCGTCGCCGCTCGATGCGACCGATAGATGCATTTAATAAATAACCGCTCTGATGCCAAAACGTTATCCATTTTGTTTTCCAGCGAGGAGTCGTTCAGAAACTGGCAGCAGACACATTAATCTCCACATTGCATGAGTCTTATTGCTCCGTGCCAACTCAACACAATCTGTGACAGGCAATTTAAAGTCATTTACTTTTTTCTTTTTTTTTTTTTTTCAATTTTTCATCAAGCTTTTCTTTTTTTTTTTTTTTTTAATGCAATCAAACGGCACCTGATATGAAGCGAAGGCGAGACAAAGAGGGAGAAAACACAGGCAGCCTCGTCTGGTTGTAAACACTGGCTCTTAACTGAGAGAATATAATTATGGTGTCATGTTCTATTACACACCTTCATTATGACGCCGGCGCGGGAAGATGAGACCTGAGGCTTGTTTTTAAAAACACTCGCCTGGAGCCACTGGGAGACGAGGGAGACGCCGTCCTCTCTCCGTTTCAATGGGATCGTCATGGTTACAGAGGCGGTTTGGATCCAGACTCTTCAAACGCGCGTCACTCTTTGTTTCGCGCGTAAAACTAATCCTGGTTATGAAACGTCACTGTCCGACATGGAGAAACACAAACACGCATGTCAGAGGCGTTTAATGAAACTGTACAGATCATTTTACCAAATTATTAGGTTTATATTAAATGTGCCGCGTTGAAAAAAAAAATGTCTAAAAAGTTGGATTAATTTTTATCTTTGACTTTTATTCAAACTGCAGTTACATCATCATTGCTCTAAGGCAACATTGATGAAAAAAATTAAAAATTTTTTATAAAGAATAATATAAAAAGTTACAAAAAAACAATCTTGTAAGAATTAAAAATTTAACTGTAAAAATTTTAAATATATATATATTGGGAAAAAAATTGAAAGAAAAATCACAAAAAATATAAAATAAGGAATTTAAAGATATATCTGAAAAGTGAAAAAAACACAGGTAAGCTACATTAAAAGAAAAGAAACAAGCAAACAAAAATGAACTAGAAAATAAAGAAAATATACTTATATATATATATATATATATATATATATATATA
>CAEGAE010031552.1:0-28738 GCA_903067095.1 Girardinus metallicus | reverse complement strand
GTTGCTGGTGCCTATCTCCAGCTACGTTCCGGGTGAGAGGCGGGGTACACCCTGGACAGGTCACCAGTCTGTCGCAGATCTTTGAGATATTGACTGAGATATATATAACCCTGCTAAACTATGCCCTGGCAAATGAACCATTTATAAGCAAATTTCTGCTCTAGATTTTCAGGAGGCTCCAAATTTTTTAATTTAGCGCTAGACACCTAGCTGGATTTTATCCAACAACTAGCAAGTTGATTGTTCCTCCTCCTTTACTGCATCATTTGGAACTAATTTCCTTGTTATGTTACTCCCTTGGCCAGTAAACCTGCTTCTGATTTAAAGTGCACTATGTTTAGCTTTAAACTTACAGATTTTGACCAAAGGGGACTAGAATAATATCATTTAATATTTCATTTGTCACTACGTTTCTAGAACATCAAAACTGCAGTGGTACCCACAGTGTACAAATTAATAAAATAATAAAACATGTTATAAATATCTGTTGCTAAAGTCTCAATCCTTGGTCAATGAGCGCTCCTCAGGGTGCTGCAAATGGATGTGAGTGTGTCTTCCGGGGGTCAGCGAGGCGTGGAGGGTGGACAAACGGATTCACAGGTAGGAAAAAGCTCTTTGTTAGCCGCGTGGCTATGCACTACTAAAACTGTTTGTTGTAGCTTTCTGCACACTTGTAGCATAAACATATCCAACAACACATAACCTGGGTTACCACAGACTTTTGGACATGTTGAAAAATTCCACCACATGAGCTCCATGGCTTTCCCATGAAATGTACACCACAAATGTTACAGAATTAACAAAACTGCACATACTCAATATTATGGACACACTTCCAAAAACTGTGCAACTATGCACACTATTACCTCACAACTGCAGATACAGATATTGTAGAAGGTGTTTATCAAGTGAGCAAGTGTCTATTAATGGAGCTGTCTTTGTGGGAACAGATATTACATAGTGCATCTTCTATGTAATTTGGACAATCACTGTGTCTGTTCAGAGGGAAGATTAGTGCAGCACAGAGAAAAAAACAAAACAACAACTTTGTTTTACAATGACAAACAAGCTGGCTGAACTAGATGGGAAAGAAACCATTACCAAAATAAGAAATAACAATATTTATGTGTCAAGTAACAACTTTATTGCGCTAACTAAAAGTACTTTTCATTGCAATGTCCTGATATCTTACCCACAGTTTTGTTTAAGAAAGTCGTGCCTATCCTAGCCTCTGATCTGATTTAAATAGTAAAACTCATCCGTCCTATCAGGTGTTTGCCTCCAGGCTTTAAAAAAACAGCAGTTATCAAACCACTACTTAAAAAAAGAACAATCTGGACATGTTGCTATTGGAAAATTACAGGCCAATCTCCAATCGTCCATTCATTTACAAGTTTATTGGAAAAGCTGAGGTTCAACTGCTGAATAGCTTCTTAACGATGACCGACCACTTTGATGTCTTCCAGTCCGATTTCCATGATCAGCACAGAACAACAAAAAGCATTCACTAAAATTCACATAAATGCAGACTGTATAAGAACCATCCTACTGGGATTATTAAAGCGACTGGAGCAATAGGTCGAAATCTCTGGTACAGCACTTGGCAGTGTCTTTGGTTCAAGAACAGGGACTTCGTTGTGTCAATAGGTAACTTTTTATCAGGGAGGACAAAAATCACATGCAGGGTACAAACCTCATGTCCTCACTAAAAACCAGGAAGATATAACGCCAGTTCTAAAGTCCTTCCACTGGTTCACTGTAGGTCAGAGAATAGTCTTTCAAAAACTTGTATATGCTTATAAATTATCACTGTATCAACCCTCCACACCAGTCTTCTGCTTCTATTCTACTGTGCATCCCCCAGAGTCAGAACCAAATATGTAGAAACAGCATTCAGCTTCTATATGATTCTCTAATTTGGAATAAACTTCCAGAAAACTCAAAAAATACTGAAACACAGAGTTCCTTTAATTCAGGACTAAAAACCCATTTGTTTAAAGTTGCTTTTATTTATTTGTGACTAGAACAGTGTTTCCCAAATGTAGACCAAATGTGGTCCTAAAGGGACAGTTCAGCGCATGCTTTAGATGTTTCCCAACTTTGAAACACCTGATTTAGATTATTTGCAGTTCAGTAAAAGCCTCATCAGCCATCAGTTAAAGTCAAGTGTGCTGAAACAGAAAAAAAACAAAAACATCTGAATGATTGAAAAACATTGAACTTGAACATTATAAGTTTTGCCCTCATTTCCCTACAAAAGCTTCCAGATATCCAATTTATGCATTTATGCATTGCTAAGAATTCTGAAAGATTTCAATTTTGCTGACCATGAGAGAACACAGCAGACATTTTCTGTTTTACAAAATGCATACATGTCTGCGTTGACAGGGCCTTGGATTAACAGTGCACTTACAAACTGAGATCAACTGTTACCAGTCTGAAATGAAAATAATAAAACGGAATATATACTTTCAACACACATTCAGTATCCATCAACACCTACAGAGTGAAACTGGCTTTCATCACAATAAAGGTTACTGTAACTGTAATTCACACTGCCTCTGAGATTTATTAGCTTTCACTGCAAACTTAAAAAAGGCTTCAACACAACCAGCTAAAAATGTGCCAGATAAATTATTACACGGTAACATATGCTTCTGGTGAGTTAGTGTGTTGCTCCTGTGGTATAAAAAAAGTCGTTTCCAGCAATTAGCGCAAAACAAGCACGGCTCTGTCCAGTTGATTATGATAAATAAATAGCATAAAGGGAAGGATATATCTTCTGTGAGAGCATATAAGGAGCAGAACTTATAATGGGTTTACGTAAAAAAAAAAAAAAAAAAATCCATCAATCTACGAACTCCAGAGTCACATTAAATGGTTGCAGAATATTTTTTTTTGTCATACAAAATTATTTTTACAGCTCTGAAATGCACTTATTACAAATGCAGCCTAATAAATATGGCCTTAATTTTATGCTTGTGTTGAGCTACTCTTAATTAACCAGGCTTTGCACTCACTCCCCAATGACATATGTTTAAACGGAAGCCAAAAATAACACCACAGAGGAGGAAAGTTGCTGGTGTTTTATTGTCCAAGTTGTATGCCCATGAATCACTGGGCTATGAGCCTTGTTTTGTCTTTTTACTATATTGGCATTTTGTAAAAAAAAAAAAAAAAAAAAAAAAAAAATGTTCCATGAGCCACACTATTTTATTTTCTGACATAGTGTGGCTGTGTATTTGCCTTATGAGTGTCTGGAGAGAGACTTACTCAGATTAATTCAGAACAAGACCCCAAACAATGGGAAAATCCAAAATGCAAGGAGGGGGAGAAGACTGCTAAATAAAAATTGATACTGACTTATAGAGATTGATGAGGAGTTGAATGACACAAATATACAATTTCTTTAATTCCCTGGCCAGTCTGCTCTAATGAGGTTTGACACTAGAAGATGTAACTAAAGGCATTGCTTGGTTAAAAAATAGCATGTGGCATGGAAGAATCAATCAAAAACATGTAAAAAGTAAAGAGTCCTGTCTTGGACTATTTATTTTATATGTAACAGGAATCTTTTGTATGTATAATATAATTAAAGACCCCCACTGTGTTCACATATTAAGGGTAAAGTAGAACTTATTTTCAACATAATGTCTTAGCACCTCCTATAATTGCATGAGAAACAGATCGTTGGTGTTCTTTCCACACGAGACTTTAAAAAGTCTTTCCACTGGTCATTTGTAATAGTTCCCAGCAAACACGACATATCTTCTTTAAAAGCCGTTGTGCACATTAAAACACTGGAGACGTTGCCAAGCGCTGTAACTATGCCATGCCTCTATGTGGCACTGTGCCGCCAGACATCAAAGGCTAAAATAGAGAAGAAGGTGTGGAGAGCCACGCCCGCAGTCATTGTGGGTTTTTTTTTTTTCTCAATTGCTCTGTTTTTAAGTAGTTTGTAGTGAGAAGCCCTGTTTTTATTCTTGTCCAATGTGTTTGTTTTCACTTTTTTTAAGTGAAGTTCATTCTGAAAAAAAGAAGTTTCCACTTCGGAAACTGTGTTTTTCATTGACGTGTTTCTACTTATACGCTGTCTCTGGATCTATATTCAGACACGTCATGATATAAGGGTTGACACGCTACACAGCATCTGTAATAGCTGAATTAGATTTTTACTTGTCTTAGAGAGATAAATGATCCAAATGGTGAGAACAGAAGATCACCCAACATTCTCATTCCTAACAGCGAGCCTTGTCGCTTTATTTCTTCTGCTCACAATCAGACCCTTTCTCTTTCTGCTTTTTGGTGCCACCCTTTCAATTTGAGTGGCACTGTAAAAAATCTGGGCTACAAGCCCATGGAGAGAACCAGCAGAACCCTGTGGGCTAGTACAGATGGTGAAATTTTATGTCACACAGGCCTTGTGGTTGAGAGGACGGTAGAGAGAACTGCAAGGCGTGAAGTCCTAACGTTTTCACTGTGGATCTATGACATCAATTTTTAAAAAGCTGCACAAGATTCGCTTATTTGTTTCCGTAGCATATTGCCTAGAGGCTCATAAAATGCTAATTATGTATGGACTCAAGAGCGAAACCATCAAAAACCAATACTGTGTGCGTGGAACCAGAAAAGCTTGATTTACCTCCTGTCACTTTAAAGCTAAATCCATCTACTTTAATCTACTTTAAGAAACTTTTAACTGGAAGAAAAATTAGCTGCTAACTAATAAGCTAGCAAAGAATATGGAAATAATTACCACAGATAGAGTTATGTTCCAGACTGAACATAGACATTATCAGGTCAGGAGTGGACCATCCTCACACTGGAGGCATGGGAAGCTTCAAATACAGGCAGGAATATTGATTGTAGGACCATAGATGGATCACGCTGCTCTCTCTGCATCCTTCTACCTGTTTTGGCGGCTGCTAGTGCCAAGCACAAGATCAGCAGGCAGTAACTTTAGAAATTAACAGCTCTTTAATACAGTGACACACATATACAATTACATGCAAACTGGGAAATCAGTTTAGCTTCGCTTAAGCTGCTTTAACTCGACTTGTATAGTTAAATATAAGTGGACTCTTGATAACATTTTAAATATGACTGCATTGAATGCCACACTTTATGTATGAGCTCAAACCATCTTTTTTTTAAAGGTTTTAAAACATTGTGCTTTTTTTAATGGCTCATTGGAGAAAATAGTGAGTAGGTGTTTATGATCTCATATTATATGCACCTTTTCCTCATCAATATAATACAGAGATGGCCAGATTTGACCACATTTGTATTTCCACACTGTCAAAATCTGATTGGTCAGACTGCTTACTGTTCTTCAAACACAGCTTTTGTCTTGGATGACTCATAAGAGAAGTATTGGGCTCTTTAGGAGCTAAATGTTCCACAGTTTGTTTTTTAACAGGCCGCTTGTCTTTGCTTTGCTGAGTAAAGCATTGTACTGAACACTAAAGTTGTGGTCTATAAAACTGAAATGTTGAGCTAAGTTGAAATGCAAGACCAGCTTATGCTGCAATGCGTTGGTGAGGCCATACATTAAGTCTTAAAATACTGAGTGAATATGTTTTAAGGAGTGTAACAACTTGTTTCAACTTAAATTTAGCAAATGTAGAAAATAGCATAGAATTATAGGGTCCTGCAAAAGTGTTCATGCCCCTTAACATTTTCCATATTTGCAACGTTGCGATAACAAACTTTGAAATACTTTATTGGTACAATAAACCAATGAAAAGTAGCGCATGGTTTTCAAGTTGTTGTTTTTTGAAATAAACACCTGAAAAGTGTGGCGTGCGTATTTATTCGACACCTCTTAGACCGTACTTTTTAAAACCGTCTTTTGCTGCTATTACTGCTGCCATGACGTAAGGCGGTGGTAAGGGTTTCAGACTCATTGCCATTTCTGGCCTCATCAACACTACGAATGGCCAGTTTTGGCAGAACGTTCTGACAAAATTACCCTTCTTCAAACTTAATAAATTAATAAATAGCTGAGTCCGCATTGGATGGGCACTTCTTAATTAGATAATGTTAAACATCTTTTGACATAGATGCAATTTAGCATTAAACAAATAAAAACAGTTTGGTTTGATTGATAAACTAATACTTAGGCACGCCACTGTTATCTTGAAGGTTTATATGGGTCTCTAGAGTCTCAGGTCCCATTAAGCATGATGTGCTGAATTTGGTCCACGGGCCATGAGTTTGACATGTGTTTTGAGGACTTTACCAGCTATTCAATTTCAGAAAGTTTGATTTCTGACTATTTTTCTTTGTAAAATAGCTTAATATTCAGTCACTTATTATTATTTTTTTTGCCATAGCATTTTCATGTCAGATATTTTCATAATTGGATACAAGTTTGAACTTTAATTGTGCCACTCTGACACATAACTATGTCTTCATCTGAACTATTCACTGTAGCTGGCTGGTTAGTGTTGTTGTCTAGTCTTGTTGTCTTTTGTAGCCTCTAACAAATTTCTCCCAGGGTAACTTTCTATTTCGTTCTACCTATATTCTCATAACATCTGATTAGCTTCACTTACCTTGTTTAAGGACAGCATCCCACAGCATGATGTGACTTCCACCGTGTTTCACCACAGTTTTAGCATTTATTTAGAGGGACTGAAAATGAATGCAGGTAACATTTTTCAGACGTCATTTTGTAAAAACAATTTGCAAGCCAAGTATAGTTTCCTGCTAATAAGCACTACTTAGTCTCAGTCTATCACATAAAATCCCAATAATGCTAAATAAATTCAGACTTCACACAACTTCACTGTCAGACTCTGTGGTTTGATTATTATGGCCATGTAGTGAGAAATCAAAATTCAGACCAAGACTTGTAATTGGCTTCTTAAAGTCTTAATACAAGGGTTATTTCAAGAAACAGCTGTTTCTTATACATTAACAACTGAAAAGCGTCAGCATTTGCACCCACACGTACTCCTTAATGATCAGTAAAAAACCGAACTTCACATCCAAAACATAAACTGCTTCCCTGTAGCCAGCAACTAATTGATATTTTTCCACAAACAGCTCCAGTAGCCCTAAATCTTAATTATTGCAGTTGCTCTAGACCAGACATGACATCATAGCAACAGGTAGCCCAGTTTCTTCCACGGGTCTTTAATCATCTGAGATTGCCATCATAATGGGTGAGTGAGCCACTGGTTCACAAAAGAAGGCCTCTCTGTGCTGAGGAGAAGATAAGGTGTGTCTCTGCATCAAACAGACTGTAGACACCAGGAGAACAGCATTGCCTTTATTTTCGCTGGTCTGAGATAAGATGAAACCCATAAACTCCTGGCAATTACGTGTACGAATGAACGGAAGTTGTAATGATCGGGAAAAGTTGGACTTCAAAGGGTCAGTTTTCATTTGGAGAGAAGAAGATCCTTTCCATACGTTGGAGCAAAAGACTCCCAAGACAATCAACAGGAACAGACTTCAAGCATCACCAACAACCAGACCTTTGCCAAAACACAATCAACTCCCTGTCATCACATTCGCAATACTTCTTCCTTTTTTTTCCTCTTTCTCTCTCTCTCTTCATCCCCTTTTCTTCTCGCTGGATGCCCCAGTGTCAGCCACACCAGTTATTCCTTAATCCTAAACAGATTGGCTTCCGCCGCGGAAGAAAACCCTCAGCCTGGCCGTCTCCTCTGCGTTTGCTCTGCAGAAACCCCGTTAATCGGCAACACATGGCGATGGGTTATGGAATGGATTATGGGGCCTTGCAACTTATGTGGTCTGCCGGCTGCTCCGGCACTTACACGGTGACGTTCAGGGACACGTTCCCTGACGGGGAGATGAAACTGATCGGATCTGTTCTCGCTTTTACAGCCTCCACGGACCAAAAGGGAGGGGAGTTAGGAATGGTGGTGGTGGTTGGGGGGTTGGGTGTGTGTGTGTGGGGGGGGTGGACAGTTGTCAGTCATTCCTAATAGTGGCTCCCCTCAACAGCGGAGTCAATGGCTCTCTCCCTGATGTGAACACTGCATAGAAACTCATGCGGCGCGCTGAACGTGTAATTATCAAACTTGGAGCTGCTTATTAAGATGAGAGAGAGGACAAGGCGATTGTGTTTCTTTATTCTCCCGCTTCTTCTTTTTTTGTTTCTCTGCACAATGGAGTAAGTGGAGGTCTGTGAAATCATGGAGAGGAAGAAGTATCTGAGAGGAGGAGGACAGGAGAAGGGGGAAGAGGCATGGGGAGAGTGAGATAAAGAAGACAGAGACAATTGGGTGCACACATGCACAAACACACACACTGTCACAGAACACAAATGGTGAGGTTAGCATAGTCTCCTTTTTTCACTACCAGTAGGTGGTACGTGTGAAGAAGGGTGTGTGTTTGTATCTTTGTGTGTCTATGGTATGTAATTCTGAGGAGTTGCTGTATGTTAGGGCTCAGAAACAAAGCTGCAAAGACCTACTCTCTTGCTATCATTTTTTGCAGAACTGGTTTGGCAAGACAGAAAGTGACCAATATGAGACGCCTGTGGATGTAAGTTCTTGCATGTGTGTGAAAGGGGAGTCCTAAATCTGTAGAGAAAGCTGAAAATTACACCTGTATACCCATGTCCTGAGACTGGATCAGACAACGGGTGGCGCAAAGACCCCCTATGAAGTGGAAAACGGTGTTATTTGTTGGTAGGGTTTATCTGCTTCCATAGAATCAGGCCATAACTTGCAGAGTCACTGTGCCTTGCAAAAGTAGTGAGAATTCTTTAAATTTTTCACCTTCTGTCATATTAAAACCCCAGACCTTAATGTATATTTTGTGTATGACATGTGATCAACACAAACTAGCACCTAATTGTGAAGTGGAAGAACAATGACGCATAGTTTTCAAAACTGTTTTCAAATAAAATCTGAAAAGTCTAGGATGGAGTTGGATTTAGTGTCCTTCATTCTTACACCCTGTATAAAATTTTATGAAAACAGTTGTCTTGAGAAGTCAGCTACTTAGTAAACCGAGTTTCCCCCATGTGTAATTTAATCACAGTATAAATGCAGCTCTTCAGTGGAGGTTTCAGAGGTTTGTCAGAGAACTCTAGTGAACAAGCAGAAAATCAAGGAACTTTGAACGTCTCAAAAACCTTTAAAAAATAGAAAAAGTGGATCATACTCCCAACCTAAAAAGACATTCCCACAGGATAAGACAAAACATTATTTTGAGAAAGAACTGTTTCAAATAGAAATCAATAACCTATCCAGATAAGCTACTGGAAATAGATAAGAGGTCCATGGTAACTCAGGAAAAGCTGTACAGATTCACACCTCAGTTCCCTCTTTATGAGAGATGGGCAAGAAAAAAAAAAACATAGGAGAATTTCATGTTTGCCACAAACTATGTCAGGGACACGGCAAATATGTTTGAGATTTGATCAGATGAGATCAATACTGAAAGTAAACAATTCCCGTCACACAAAACTGTCTCCATGGTGAAACATGGTAGTGGCAGAATCATGTTATGCAGCATCCACAACTTCACAATTATGTGCTACATTGTAATTAAATTGTCTTTAATTGTAATATGACAAAATATGGAAAAGTTCAAGAGGTACAAATGCTCTATCTCATTAGGTGGGACATCTCAGTTTTTCAGCACTCTGCTGTAATATACGTGCAATAAAATGTGACTGGCTGCTGCAATTGTGTGTATGTCTTTAGTCTTGTGTCTGTGCATGTAAGGCGTAAAGAATGGGACTGCTTCATAGACGCTGCTTTCAGCTGCCCAAGGCCAGAATGACATCGGCCCAACAACAGCTTACACAGTTGACTCTTTGGACCCCTGCCCTTTATCTTCGTCCAGAAGGACAACCGGGACTATTCTGTCTTCTGGCCTTCAACAAGAGCCAGTGAATAGCAGCTGTGGCAAAACTTGAAGATGCCTGAAAGGCCAATCTGGAGCATTTCAGAATTTCTCACTTGCATTTCTCACCCTGACAAGAGAATATTTCCCATATTGCTATAAACAACAGAATGTGCTAAATTATTGCGGCGAATCAATTAGACAAAAGGTTATTGACTTCTAATTGAAACAGTTCTTTCTCAAAATAATGTTTTGTCTTATCCATTGTAACAAGGACTACTTAGACCACTTAGACCACATACCAAACTTATCAATTAGTCTAAACTAATCTTAATTAATTTTGAGTTATTTTGCCCTTACCACAAATGATACAAAGTTAAGCATACATATTCATATCACACTGTTACTGCATTATTTTATTGGCTCTATTTGTATTGTAGTATTTTTTTACAGTTTTTTCTTTTAGTAGTTAATTACTTTCTTCATTGTTTTATTTTATTTTCCATATTTTAGTTACTAGCTTAGTGAGTTTGTCTGGGACACAAACTCAGTTTGTACATTTGTCAGGTACAAACTGACATTTGTACCCTTTATTCTTAGCTAAATAGCTCAAAATCAGGCAGATTTGAATGGAGAGCAACTCTGAACATCAAGTCTTAGCAGTTATATGAAGTCTAATGACTGATTTTATACAGAAAGTTTTGGACGTCACCTAGAGATTCATGAACTGTGCTTTTGTGCAGTAAAGATCCAAATTATTTGGACTAAAACTGAAATATTGAAGATGACATTTTGCACCTGTCCCTGAAAACAATAAAAGACGTAACGTGCCACATCCTGAGGGACTGCATGTGTAAAGGATGATTTTTAAGTAGACCTTCTCTGCCTCAGAAAAAAAATCAAAAACTGATGAACAAGTAAAGATCATGGACTTTATTATAAAATTAAACAGTCAGACGTTATGGCAAACAAATCTGTGTTATATTACTGCTTTTAAAAAAAGGTAAATCTTAAAACTCAATCTTTTCTTTTAATATTTCAGATTTCTTATTAAATAGCATAATAGTTTAATTACACAAATCACATACACATTTTGAAAATATGAAAGGAAAGCTATGTAATAG
Organism: Girardinus metallicus; assembly: GCA_903067095.1. Taxonomy (NCBI): domain Eukaryota; kingdom Metazoa; phylum Chordata; class Actinopteri; order Cyprinodontiformes; family Poeciliidae; genus Girardinus; species Girardinus metallicus. The sequence goes on along the minus strand of CAEGAE010031552.1, from coordinate 17,783 downwards.
TGTCTTGTATTTCAATTAAAATAAAAATAAAGACAAAAAGACAATCACAGGACCAATGAAACAACTCTTCTGTCACATTTGTGGTATGTTTCAAGTTGTGTGTGTAGCAGATATAATCAAACATAATCCTGCGTTAAATAATGGGTGTAGCTTCAGTTTTAACTACTAAATTTTTTGTGTAGTTTACACATCCTGTGAAGCACTTTGGGTGTGGTCATTCACATGCCAGTTTGCCATCAAAGGATGAGAGAGTGATGGCAAAGGCTTGAAGGGCACACATAGGAAAACTATAATCCATGGAGAAAACGTCCTCTGCCACACGACCAAATTGCATCACAATATAATCCTCTGGAAGAGACATAAAAACGCCGTTTGAAGAACTCAGGCAAAACACATCAACGAGTTTGTCAGTCATGAGAGAAATGTGGTTATTTTACCATTGTCTGGATGGATGATCTGGAAGTTTTTCACGGAGGCTTGCGTTACACGTCCGTGGAAATTCAGCACGTACGACTGAGTCTGCTCATTCCAGCTTGGGGATTTGTTCACCAAAGTGACCAGTTTGTCTGTATTTCCATTTGAATGGCGCACCAGTAGAGTCTCAAGCTCCTGAAATAAACGTGAATGTCACCTCAGCTGAAATATTTTACTCTTACCCAACTTCGTGACCGATTCTGAACATTATTTGTCTTTTTTTTTTTTAAACAAAGACTTACGTTTTTGGGGCGAATAGACACTCTTTCATCGTTCTCCAGCATACCAGGGATGATCACTGTCATTTTCCTTGGACCCTTGAAACCCAGAACGTTTGTCTCCTGGAAAAGAATAATTTGTGTGTCTTCTAGGTTTTACCACTTGTTATGTTGTGTGAAACAGTGTGTGTCTGTGTGTATGTATGTTTGGGACTCACATAGCATATGGCTGCCAGTTCTTGCCGCACTGACTCACTCTCTTTAATGAAAGGTTTTTTCTCTGGGTTTTCACCTCCATCATAGACCGTAAACTTTGTTCCCAGAACATTGGACCTGAAGCAAATGAGAGTTAAACTCTTAAAAGTAATACCACAACATGTGTGCAAAAGAACACTGAGGTTTCAAATTTAAAAGATCGACATTGTAAAAGTGTGTCGCCATTGGGTTTGTGGACTATGGAGCACTAGATTTTGGATTTTGGACATTTGTGTCATGTTTTATTTGTTTGTAGTAACGTAACCAAATGGATCTAAAAATAAAGAGGTTGCACATTGCATGTCTATAAAATTGTAGAATATCAATAACCTTTGTGGTATTGTGACAAGGCCATTTGTTCATTTTGTTTAAAGAACAAATCAAATACATTTTAGGTCATTTAAGAATGGAAGAAAGAAGAATCATGACTCTGGGGGAAAAAAGACCAAGAGGAAAAAGTAAAGTCATGGAAGTCCTGTTTAATTCAGTTTATTTATTTGTCTACCAATGTCATTTTGAGGCAATTCTCAAGGCACATGTCCAGTTCACAAGCAGCTACTTAGATAGAGCCTTTTTATCTAGAAGAGGAGAGGAATAGCCCCCCACCTCTTTAAACATGGAGATACTTCCAATATGGTTTAGAAAAAAACAACACAGAAGTATGGGTTAGGGATACTTTCTTTGAGAAAGAGAAAACAAAGAACACCCATAACCCATAATAGAAACACAGCAAAGCACTGAACCATTGTGGCAGGCATACTTTCTATGGAATTGTCAAACAAAGAAAGTACAGTGTGCTAATAGCAGCAAGAGTTCTTTCGAAAAGTTATAACAGGAATTAAATACAGCTAAACACAGACACACCAACCCAAGTGTTGCTTTTATAGAAAAAAGACGTGAAAAGAGTTAACTGCAGTAATTGTTTAGTTTCAGTTTCTTCAAGGAAATAGACGTAGCGAAAACAATAAAGCACTGAAGTAGGAGTACTTTCTATGGTAAACATTACACAGGGTAAAAACTATCGTTGGTTTTCAATTGCTTTGTCGAGGAAAGAAACAGCTACAGACTGATGCATTAAATAAGTTCATCCTTCACCTCAACAGTACATTTAATGTGAAATCCTTCACCTTCTGTAAACATCAAGGTTTTACACAGTATTTTGTAAGTGTCCAGAATACTTGAGGTACACCACTCAAAACTGTGGAATTTGTGGTATGTGCTTTCCTCACTTAGATTATGCAAACCTGGTACAGACAAAGTAATTTATGCATTTCGAGAGGATGTGCTTTTTTTTTTACACAAGGACTCAAAGTTGCTTGTCGATTACTGGGTACTAAAAAGCATAGTTTTTGTGTAATCATACAAAGCTGAGGTGATGAAACAGCTCAAACTTTCAATATGATTTGAGAAAACATTAGATTGTACCTTAGTTTTCCGATGTAGCAGTTTGTATCTCTGGTTAGATTTGTCGGATCGATGGAGATGAGATAGTTGGACGTTTTGCACTTTTTTCGCTTCCTGCCCGCCATCAGAAACACCTTTAAGGTGAAACAATAAAGCAATAAATTTCAGCCGAACACAAAAAGCTGTAGTACATAAAAACATATTGCAATTCATATGACTTTTTAAATTTTTTGAGAAAGATTTTTACAAGGAAAAATGTTCACCCTTTTGCCGTCCTCTTTCTCCATGTGGAGGTAATAAGTTGGGTAGATGCCCTTCTCCATGCCTCTCCTGTCCCTGGTGACCCTGCACTGGATGGTCACATCTCTTGGAGCGGGACGGAGGGCAAAATCCTCAAGGTCCTCCACGGACATTGGAGATGTCACCTGAAATAGAACGTAATTTAATTCCACAGATAATGTTGTTTTGGTTTTTTTCTGTGCATTTTCCCTCAATATTCATTAAAAAAAAATACTTTTTAAGTCTGACCCTTTCGTTATTTTCACTGCCTGAGGATGACGTCTCCCTACAGTTGGAGTTGTACGATGCCAGAGTGGATGGAGTTTTCTCTGCTTTTTTTGACTTTTTCTCCTCAGATTCTTCTTGGATTTCCTCATCTTTGCTTTCATCACTTATTTGACATCTAGCTGTGAATTATGATGGGAGAAACTCGTCTTTATTAGCTCAACATAACTACAGATTGTACAGCAAATTAGATCACATAATCACTCACATGTATCCAGAGTTTTCTTCTTCGTGGATGACGGAGTTTTGGGCTCCCGAGAATCTTCTTCGTCTTTGTCACTCTCGTTGCGTTTATTCTTTAGAGTTTCATCCTTCACCTCTGGTTTTGTCTCAGGGGCTGAATCCTCATGCAAATGCTTCTCTGCAAAAGAAATGTTTGCTTACACTTAAAGGGTTATGGTCACAGAACAGATAACATAAAAGTTTCTAAACATTACTTTTACGTTCTTGTTTGCTCTTCTTCTGTGTGTCTACAGATTCCTTCACTTTGTCTTTTTTCTTTGCCTTTTTTTCTTTCTTCTCCTTTTCCTTCTCCTTTTCTAGTTCCTCTTCTGTCTCTTCCACTCCTAAAGAACCAGAAAGCTTCTGATAAATGATTAAATGTGGCAAATGTCTCTAAGCTTTTCATAAAAAAGCATAAAATTTCAACTTTGTACAGTCTCAGTTAAAAAAAAAAGTCTTACGTTTGGTTTTGTCTTTTTTCACATCTTTCTTTTTGGTCTTTTTTACCTCCTCGGGGGCTATGTTCTTTTCTGTACCATTTACCTCAGGCTCTTGGGCAACCTCTAAGTCCATCGTTTTGGGAGTGACAGGCTTCTCTGGAGGCATTTCATCTGGTTCTGAGCTTGCATTCTCGTCACCCTCGCCCAGTGTGATCTCATCCAGGGGGTTGTCATGGGCATGTTCTACTTGATCTCCGGGAAACAAACATCAACAACATGCATTGTCAATCTGATGTGTAGAAGCAATGATCATACTGGCTAAATGCTCTTTAGTAAGTTTAGGGAGAAACAGATTGCTTTTTATAAGCATCAAGAGCCACTGGCTTAATTCTGTCTGGAATTATGATTGGTCTTTTTGGTAGCTGGTAAATGATAAAGCTCATCTAAATTTGTTAATTTCCTGGCATGGAGAGGACTTTTATAGACTGTTTATAAATCACCATTAGGGCTCAGGTGATTATAATTTCACAAACTTAATGCTAGGTTAATTTATTCATTACAAGATCAGCATAAAAGCGCATAACCCATTCTCCTAGCAGCAGGCAACCACCAGATGTGACAAAACCCACAATAAATTTGAACTTTCACATTATTTTTTAGTTTTAAAATTTATTAATTAGACTCCTGAAAACGATGACGAGTGGATCGGTGTTCCAAATAATATGACACTGTTCAAATACTAACCACTCAGAGACGTGCTGCTCAGGGACTGAGAGATCAACAGAGGCATCTCTTCTGAGTTGACTGTCTTGTGCTTTCGATTCTTTTGGCGAGCATCTCTATTGGCCACCACCATCTGTGCGTCTGCTCTCTTCTTTTGCTGCTTTTTCATCAAAAGAGTTCGCTAGGGTGAGAGATCAAAAATGCCAAATAAGTGATTGAAAAAATTTACTCATTTTCTTTGCATTTGAATAACAAAAGAAAAATTATGCATTACAACTACCGATACATGTATTTACACTGTAATTCTCTTAGGCGACAACCAGCAATGACTTTAAAGTGCAGAAGTGCACAAATTACTATTAATAATTTACTACAATGTGGATACCACAATGTTGAACCAGTCAGAAGTTTACAAACACTCATATCATGTGCATTCATTTAATCGGTTTGAATATTTTTAAGGATATGCTAATATAAAACCGGAGAACAGCTGATGGATGGATGGATGGATGGATGGATGGATGGATGGATGGATGGATGGATGGATGGATGGATGGATGGATGGACAAAAAATACCCACCAATATTTGGTGGGTGTGTATTATCACCCACCAAATTAGTTGTTGTTTTCAACACCCATTGCAGTCATTTTATATGAAGAACAAATGCACCATTAAAGGACAAAACTGAATTTTACATTTATGTTGATGATGAGTGTATGTAAACTTGTAAATCAGGCGTCACCATGCTCTAAAGAACAAGTAAACCTTGAGCAGATGCCTAAGCAGTAGGTGGCTCTTACACCCATGACCCAATGACACTCTAGTCTCGAGAGATTAATTCTTAATCAATTTTAAAGTTATACGTTGCAATAAGACGCAATTTAATGATCCCATAGGAATATTAAGTTCAAATGACAGTGCAAAGTCCTTCCGTACAGAGAAAATACAAAGATAACATAAGAAAAAACACAATATGATTAGAGCTTCTCAATTTCTCTAAATCTAGAACAAGGTCACTCTAGAAAATCCAAATAAAGAGTTATTTTAGTGCAGCCAATCACAGATTTGGCCTGTTTTCTCTGAGGAACATAAATATTTAGCTTGTGTTTACCTGGTTGTCCAGCTTCTGTTGCCTTATGTCCGAATCCTCCATAGCAGAGCAAAGAGTCGCACTTAACCACAACGTGTGAAAAGGAGTATATGGCAACAAAAGATGAAATGCACTGTCAACTCTTAGTGAATTAGTTGACTTTGTCTCTGAGATAAATAGTTGGTTGCAATTAAGCATGGAAGCTGGTGTTTGCGCCACCCAGCTCCATCTGGCTGTCTGTCCACCTGCATGCAGCAGAAGGCAAAGTGGATTAAAGGGGGATAATGTTCTTAGAGCACAGTGCACAGCTTCTACTTGAACAGGAACAAGCTTCACATGGCTGTTTTTAGTAAGATTTTATGGCCTGTTGGTCCTGGTGAAACCTGAGAGACCAAACTGTACGGTGGTGCACTGCTGCAGATAGTTTTTTCCAGCCAGCAGTCTGAATTGCTTAATCTTTGTGCAAAGTTTCCGAAAACAAATGGAAAAGAGATAACTTGGCTGTTACTGGCACAGCTGGACAGATTTATCCTGTTGCCACATACAATCAACATACTACTAGGATAGAGAACTGCACAGAAAATCTACCAGGATTTCTTTTATTTATATTTTGAACATTCTTTATTTAAAGAATACGCATTCATGAACCCGAAACAAGGTAAGCAAATATAAAAAAATCCACTTCAGCAATTGACATCTCTCAGAAAGGTCTGATGGGCTCACATAAAAGACAGGTGCACCCATCCAGTGTCTTCCATGAAACAAAGAAACTAAAAGACAAAGACACAGCTTCTTATAACCCACAATTCCACCTGTGTGGCTTCTATTATTTCTAGTGTAAATTCATAGTTTATATGCTGTCAACACAAAAAGTGTTGACAGCACTTAGTTTCAAACAACTAGATGTAGACTTGTTGGCCTTCACAGACTGCCTGCGTGGACTATGCACAACACCCTGTCCACTGAATTAACAAGTAGATAATGTAGTAAAGATAGTGAAATTATGTTGGTTTTTTTTTTGTTAATTTGAGAAACCTCGCCTTTTATGGGCTAAGTGTATGCTGCACTACTTCTCAACAACTCATGAGAAAAGTCAAAAATTGCTGACCAGCTTTTTGCATGTTTCCTATGGGGAATTTTGGAACAGTTTTAGATTGGTTTAGCTTTTACTTTACAAATAGAAACTTCAGTGTCCATATAAGCTTCATCAGCTCAAGCTGATCTCACGTGTGTGGTGGCACAAGCCTGGTTTTTGGGCCCACTTCTTTTGCTCTCTGTCTTTCTCTCTTTTTTGCTATAAATTCCTACATTTTGACTATTCTTCTATTATGAGTGAAAGTTTTCTCAGAGTACTCCAGTTTTCTCAAATTGTCTAAAAACATGTTTACATAGTAGATTAACTTGTTACTCTAGATTACCCTAGAAGTGTGAGTGCGTGTATATGTGTATGTTTGTCTCTTGTGTCTTTGTGCCATATAGTGTAGTTGCCCAAAATGAAAAATGTTGAAATATTACAATTTGAAAGGAATAAAATACAGTTTTGCACTGTTAGAAGGTCCTGGATCTGTTAATCGCTTTGATTTTCATAAAGAAACAAAAGTAAAATTAGACAAAAAAAAAAAATAGAACACGTAGGTGTAAAAATGTATGCACAAGAAAAGTATCTTAAAGCAATGCCCAGAAATAAACTGGGCAAACACCAAACACAAGAACCAGGAGTTTAATCTTGTGTTATAATTTGGCCAGTTTGACCAAATTATAATTTGTCATTGTTATACTGTGTTATCTTTGGATGACTTTGCAGACGCAAACACAAATTTAGGACCCAGCTATGTTTTTGCTAGACAGCCTCTTACAAAGTGGCTAAACATACAATTACAAAATATGCCTGTTGTTTGAAGACACAATATTGATTTATCATTTGACTTAGGTGGGATTGTCTTGTTCCTGAACGATTTATTAGTCAGTGTAAAGAGTGTGAATCAATCTTTGTACAATGTTGACATAACTGAAAAAAAGGCAAAAAATGCCTTCAATAATCTCAGAGAAGATGCTGCATGAGAAAATGACAGATGACAAATGTTGCTGACCGCACAATCAGTAAGTAATATTTAGATCAAAAGACCCAGAGAGTCCAATTTTTTTGCAAGCAGGTGTGGCGGAGCCATTATTGCAACAAATGAACAGCAATTTTTGTTCAAACCGTCTTGAACACAAATGAAATTCTCCATTTAATGTTCTCTTTTGTCCCACAGTGATGGTGGAAAGCTTCCAGTAACCTCCCCCCTCCACTCTGCCCCGTGTTTCCCCTTTGCGTGTGTTGAGATCTGAGAGCTTCCTACACGATCCCAGACTGCCTTGGTCTTGATCAAAGGTAGCATGTGTTATTCAGTCAAACTATGATAAAGGGGTTCCTGTTACAATTAAGGGGAAGTTGTATTTTTTTTTTCACCACTGCCCCTTCCCCTGTTACCCTCTCCTGACTTGTTCGCACGTTGGTCAGATAACTGTGGACATGAGAGCTCTGGCTTTGACCTCTGTTCGACAGTAATGATTGCACCTTGACCTTCTGCTTTTTTGTCCAAGCGATGATGATGATCCCCTCGTGTGTTTTCTTCAGACTAGAAGTGAGCTAAGGGAAATCCCTGAGTGATAGCGAGTGCTACAACTCACCAATTGTAAAGCATCTAATGTACAGTGATAGTTGAAGAAAGATTTTCACAAAATGTTCTGTGGTTTCTAACTTCTAACTCAGTCGACTGAATTTAGCAGTCCCAGTACCATGCGTCCATATCCCATGTGCTTGCATGGGAACGTGTCCTTTTTCCCTTGCAGTCCCCCCTTCCACATACACCCCCGTCCACTTCCTGCTATCTCCAGGGCCAATCTAAGGCTGCGCTATTACGAGTCCTGTACTCGGCGTGTTGGCGGCCGATTTAGAACATCAACACCATCAATCAACCCAGCGATGGGGCCAACCAGCTGGCTGAACCGTCCCGTCCCAGCACCGTACAATTTGTCATCCGACGAGGCCAACTTGCGTTCATGTAACTACACCCAAACCTTTCTCCACTTTGTCTCTACCCTTCTGATGACTTTTTGACTCGGCCTTCTGAACGACTTCCTTGAAACCTTGATGTCTCGACTCACAAAAGCCTCTTTGCCAAAAGTTTTAAGCTTGTTTTCTTTTTGTCTCTCCATATGAGAATAATTGAGCAGTAATGGACAGTCATGAAACAAAGCTAACTTTGGTTCCCGTTGACTGATGTTTGTATTGCTGTTAAAAAAAAAAAAAAGAAAGAAAGAAAGAAAGAAAAGGGGAACAGCAGCCGGCTCTATTCCCCACTCTTTGGCCATTACTTTTGCTGGAAAAATGAGCTGTTCTTTGGCTATTACAAATGTTTCCCCTTTTGTTTTATACGTCTCGCTGAGCAAGGTAATTATGCGCCAGAGTATATGGACAACATATAAACAAACAAGTAAACATGCAGTGGAGAAAGCGTGACTCATATTCCTATAAAACACTAGATATGCTCACCCAAACTGCACTAGTGTTTAGTTTGAGGTATACTTTCTGTTGTGTTGCAATAACAGAACAGAACAGACTTTACAAGTCTGTAAAAGTCAGAGACATGCTCGATTACAAAGACAAGATTTAAAGTGCCTTGCAAATGCGTCTATGGCCTTTAAGCCTTCTCACACTTTTTTCAAAGTTCAACCACATTTTTTATGTATTTTACTAGGACTTTATGCATTAAACCAACACAAAGTAGTCTAGAAATTTGGAGTGGGAAGAAAAAGATGAACGATTGTCAATATTTTTGACAAATAAAAAGCTGAAAAGTCTTGAGTGCATCTGCATTCAACCTCCCTGTTTCACTGCTTTGTAGGACAGCCTTTCACAGCAACTGCAGCTTCAAGTGTTCTTCCCGCTCTTCTATAAAGGGCAGACAAATAGCAGCAGTCCTATACACAAATATTTGTAGCCAATTTGTGGACCTCTCTAGCTCCTCCAAAGATACCATGGACTTCTCGGCTTCTGTCTTGATTTTTGCCTTATTTGTTCTGGTCTGTCAGTTCATGTGGACAATCATGCTATTTAGCTTTAATTTCTTTGCAGTTTTATCCCTGACCTATTATTTTACAAAAAAAAGTTTTTTGTTTATCTATTCTGAGCCATTCTTAAAGTCCCATTAAAATACAGAGAGGTTTGTGATTGCAATTGGCCAAATTGAGAGAAAAATGCAAGGATATTTTAAATACTTATGCAATGTAATTTATGTTCCAACTTTATTCACTTTACCAACACGTAAAGGAAGGAGGTGCCACAGCTTTAATTTTTTTGTTTATAATGAGGTTTACTGCAGCGATGCATTTGAGAAACTTCCTCCAGCGATGATGTCATGGATACCATCCCAACATGTACACACAGGCTTCCTCTCCTTCTTATAATTGCTCAACTTCCCAGCTTTCCTTCTTTCTGCTCTACTCTTCCTCCCCAGGCCGGCTGACTGAGCCCCGCAGGCACAGAGCGGGCCTTGGAGTTGTCCAAACAGCCGAAATGAAGATCGGGGGAAGTTCCTCGCTCTTTTGTCTCCGCCATCTCTGGCAGGGGAACAAGTGCACCACAGTCCGCTAACTTGGGAGTATGTCGACTGGGGTCATGGCATGGCGGCCCAACAGTCCCTTTGCAGTCACGCTACCATTCCACTCCTCAGCGTCCCACCACTGTGGACAGCCAGACAGGCGGCCCAGCTGCACAACCGCCTGCCCCTTTACCCATTCAATCAGCCAGGGTCAGCCACAATCAACCAGTGATGATGCACATCTGTGTGTATGAGCAGGGAGGTATGCCGCAAAGAGTCTGCACCCCCCTTCCTCTGAATCAGATGAACAAAACAGTAAACCTTCTTCTGCCACAATAAACTCAGACACAAAGACAGCCAAATTCATATGCAAGAAAACAAAACAGAAAAAAAGAAAAAGCTGCAAACAGTGGGAGATGAAGGCTGTGTCAAATTTAGAAGATCAACTTTTATATCAGCAAAAGGGATTAGCAAGAGTCTGCAAATCACTGACGACACTTCCAAATATCCGAGGGAAAATGATTTGTGCTAAACAGAACCAGGCATCAGAACTGGGCGGCTTTTTCGCCAGTCGCACGCAACTTTATTTGCCTGCGAATAATTTTCCAGCATCCACTTCAAGAATAGGCACGTTTGATTTCAGCTTTACGAGAGCATGTTTTACAAATTCCACCCGGGCCAAGAGAAACTGTACCTGGCAGCCATACAGAAAAAGGCTTTCCTAACCTGATTTAGGCATAAACAAGTCCAGAAGCAGCTTGGATATAACACCGGAGAAGACCAAATACAGACAGACATATTGCATTTAAAATGACTAGGATTTTTTTTTTTTTAAAGATGCTCAAATATAATCTAAAAAGACTAATATCAATTTGGTATTGTCATATTTCTGCTTTTAATCAATTCATTCAGCTCATAACCTCCATGGTGTTCTTTCGGTACCTGCAAGAAAAATGTGTTTAGGGACATGGGGGAGTGATTGGGCAAAATTACAACAAGCAGAAATTGGACCCTTGGCACTGGTCTTGCTTTGAAAAGTCTTAATGACAAATCACCACTTTCCCTTTCACCTCCTAGTGTTTCATCTGAACTCTACCCAGGATACTCTGCTCCCATTCTGCAGCAACACATGACCAGCTGAGATGGTTTTAATCTGCCTGCCACCAGATTCTGAAGCAAACATTTTATAGTTGTATGCTAGCCTGAACTTCTGTGATAAAAGTACTTTCTAAAATTAGGCGTAGTGCCACTGTAACTTAAAAGGGCACACTGGTCAGGTCTGTTGTAATTGTTGCATTTTATTGTGGTGGAAAGGTTGATTTTGCATGTCGGATCCACGTAATGTGGCTGAAATCTGTGGCTTTCAAACTTTTTAAAGCATTTCTTTACTAAGTAGTTGAGTTAAGAGATATGATAAAACATTTTAAAACAGGAAGCGGACTTGCTGTCCTTTTGCAAAAAATAGTAGTCTCATGTTATTGGCTAACAGCTGTTGCCTGTCTTCAGATGTCACTGAGCGAGAGGTGGCGTACACCAACAGGTTTCAGATCCATCAGAGAGATAAATTAAACAAGCAGACACTTTACAGGATCTTCAGACCACTTCAAATAACGTGCATATTTTTGGGCTTTGGGAGGAAGCAAATTCTCAAAGGGAAACTTTCACATTCATGTGGAGAACTTGCAAACTCCATTAAGAATGTCGCTGGCTGGGACTTAAACCCAGAACCTTCTTGCTGCAAGGCAACATCGCTATCAAATGCTCTACTGTGCAGTCTGAAGACTTTATATTACACCATATTTCCAGTGTTTGTATTTCTAAAAGGGTCGTTGGCTCATATGAAATAAGGGGGGATTATGAAACCTGATCACACTTGATTAACTCTAAGCAATCTCCTGCTAGTGAATTAGGACTGTTTCCAAACTCAGAGGCTGGATTTTCTGAGTTTCGTGAAAAAAGCTGAAATGTGCCCAAATTCTGAATTTTATTATTTTATTATTTTTTGCTATCACCTTGTTTTGCTATCAGTAGTTAACAATTAGCATAACCCACTGTTTCAGTTGGAAGGTAAAAATCATTCCCAGTTTTAAGAGCTGACTTCAAGAAAAATCAAACACACACATAATAGGCACTAATACACATACTTAAGTTGTTTATTGGACGCAGAATGTTGCAGAAAATAACCATAAAAAATCTGTTATTAATAAATGTTGCAAATTACCCTGAATTGTGAGTTTTCCTACCAGAAATGCTGGGCATGAAACCACCACAACACGAATGGGCAAAATGACCCACGGTCTCTCACTTTTAAGCTTATTTTTAGACTTTATCAGATGTTTGCTTTAGCTTGAAGTGCTTTGGTACAAGCTAAAATATTTTTAGCTTCTAAAAAGTGATGAGTTGTGAGCAGATTAATAATGACATATTTTCAGTTTGTAAATTGCTGGCTCTGTCTTGGCTAAGGAAATACACAAAGCTTCACCTCAGAGCAAAATCAAGGGCTCTCCTCTCAGTTATGACAAGAAACCGCAGCAAGCCTTCTAGACCTGACTGATGGGTGAAGGATAGCAAAGCTAAATCCCAGCCCAGGTGACCACCGGCAGTCTCTGTCTGCCGCCTCGTCCTGAGGGTCTAACTACTTAATAAGTGGCTGTCCAAGGTTTCCTGGACATTGTCCAGACCAGCAGAGGCCCCCATTCAAAATGGACGGGCAACAGCGTAAGGAGGGCTCCATTTATCAATCAAACCAATCACAGACTTTTCCGGGACTAGGGACAGCCACATGTTGGGGATTAGCTGCATGGAATTCGGTCCAACTAAATTGCGGAGTCAGCCTGGTCAGAGATTACAGCAAAATCAGCAGTTAAAGAGTTGGATTACATTTCAGATGGAGCTATTTGTATTAGTACCTATTAATGTGAATTTAGGTTTTAAGTTAAACTTTGACATTCAACACAGCTGCAAAGGCTAAACTACTGCAACAGAGAAAATAACAGAAAAGTCAGCAAATGGGCATTTTTAAAAAAGAACATTTTTTGATATAAAAACTCTGGGCGGTTCTGTGTTCTGGTGCTCAGTCACGGCTTGGCAAGTGTATTCATACATCTTGAACTTTGCCACATTTTGCCACACTACAACCATAAACTTGACTGTGCTTTATTTGGAGTTTATGTGATAGACCAACAGAGAGTAGCAGATAATAAAAAAAAAAAAGTTGCAGATGTTTTTGTTTTAATAATTACCAGCAAAAGTCAGACATTGTAGCATATTATTATTCTTTGACCTAAACCACACCACTGTAGCTCTGGCTGTATGTTTAGTATTGTTGGCATTTTGAAAGGAGAATTGCTGTCCCAGTCTCAAGTCGCTTGCAGCCTGCAAGAGGTTTTCTTCCAGGGTTGCCCTGTACTTAGCTCAATCCCCAAAACTCCAGCTTTTCACCACTGCACACTTGATGTTGCCACCACCACGGTTTATTAGGGAGTATGGTGTGTTCTTGGGTGAGGTGCAGTGTTAGTTTATCACCACCAGATTGTTTGATATCATCCGGCTGGAGAGTTTTCGCCCACGTCTGCGGTGTCCCCCTAAAGAGTAGCGTCCACAATAAAGAGTTGACACGTCAACAGATTCTTCCTGTGATTCTGGGCTGTGGATCTTTGCAGCTCCTTCAGAGTTACTGTTGGTCTCTTGGTTGCTTTTCCTGTCAGTTTATGTGAACAACCCTGTCTTTGCGGGTTTGTCTTTTCAAGTCCAGATGTTCTGAAAGAGACTCAAAGCTTAGAATGGTGTTTTATAATCTAAGCCCGCTTCTCTAAAACTTTTTCCTTGGTCTTCTGTTGTGTTCCTTGGTCTTCATTAATGTCTCGTGTTCTCTGAGCAATATGGCTGCCCTAATCGTACTGCACCGTTATCGTACGGAGCTACAGGTCAGGAATGGTGTGGTACGGGTCGGTTTTATGGGCCACTTTCTCAATGAATACAGACAAAATAGAGTACAGTACTCAATGGAAACCTCTGAGACCTTAATGGAACGGTATTTATATAAATATTATGCAACATCTTGCAGATTTTTACTTGTAAAAACAAATCATGTTGGTCAATCACATAAAATCCCACTAAGATAAGTTGAAGTTTACTTTTGCCAAGCAGCTTTACAAAAGAACGAGTCATGCTGTTTCAATGTGGTTATATTTAGAAATCTGTTTGTGACTACATCAGTTCATGTTCACACGCAGCTCAAGATTTTCCATAGAGACAATAGACACGCTGTACATTTCACGTGTTTCCTGCGCTATGTTCGTAGTGCATTCCTTCTCATAAATCACGTCGCAAACGAGGTTCAGAGAACATATTTGCTTTTACCCAAGCTGCGAGTCGCAGTGCAGCAGATTTAGAAGCCAATGGAGACCGAGTTGAGCTGTCACATCACCTCTGGCATGTTGTGTCACTCCTGCTCATTTCCATTTCCACGCAGGTAACAGACAAGACGCTGACAGCTGTCAGAGAAGAGCTGAACAGGCCTTGTCAACGATTCACTGAACTCAGCCCCCCTGCCGCTTTGTAGGACACGCACACTTTGACATAATGTGACTATAACTAGAGAGAGGGGGAGGAGGTGTGTCTGTTTCTGATAGAGATAGATCGTGAAATAGCGATAGGATGTGAAAGAGGAGAATAGAGAAACAGCACAACGGATCTGCTTGAATTGATTCTTAAGCTAAGGACAGATTTTTCTTGGATTTTGGCTTAATGTTACTTGTATCAGCAAAAATGGTAGAACGGCTTTGGCATAGGCTTATGACAAGCCTATGCACTGATTGTGCTGCAAGCTGATCCTGCAGCATAATCAGTGCCCTCTCACCTACAGTAACTGTCAAAGGTGTACAATCCTGGTACAGTTTCCAGCTTTGCAAGATGAAAAAATGTGAGATGGTTCCTCCTTTGCAAATTATTTCCTCCACTCTTAATGTGATATGTGTCCTATACAATTTAACAGAAAAACAAAAAAATGGAAGTGTCATGGGTGAAGCCATGACACTGCTACCTCCAAGGTACAGTCTGGTTTAATGTTTTCCTATCCATGTAACTTGGTTTCATGGACCAAGATTCTTCTGTGGCAAATGTTTCAATAAAAAATGTTCATCTTATTGATTTGAAAGTTTGGCGTTCATCAATAAACCAATAACCAGTTTAAACTTATATTTAACTGTACTGTAATTTATCACATATAGACAACGGATTAGTTATCATCGGCAGCCCATGTGCATGTTGTAAAAAAGGCATCCAACAAACAAAATAAATATTATCAAAATAACAATTAAATGGTAAAATGTAAACATTTAATCTGATCTGAAAACTATTCTTAGAGACAAAAACATCTCCTCCTTGAACATCTTTTGTGAAAGTTAAATTTGACTGATACCTTAGTGGCAAATACATAAGCATCAACAGTTGTATATCCCTTAATGACATTTTTTAAATGACAATTTATAGTTTCAGAAACTTCTTTTAGCATCTTGTGATCCACTCTTTGGATTACATAGGTTGGATGGTCAGACCTGAGCATATTGGCAGGTGCAGGAGGATCTGAGGCTTTTTATCAATGTGAACCAATCTGTGAGAATGCAGTTTTGACCCAAACCCTCCAGTTGTGTGCAAACAGATGAAGAGGGATTTCATATGTTTCAGCAGAAAAATGAGTCAAAATCAGTAATGCAAAAATGGCTTCAGATGGCAGAAATGTAGGTTTTAAAAAAAGCTTATCCAGATCTCTGTCCAACAGAATATCTTTGCAGTGACCTGAAGATTCCTGTAAACAAGAAACATTCTCACAATCTGATAGATATGCCCAAGTTCTACAAGTAAGTACACAAGAAAACAAAATGCTGAAATTACTTAACACAAAGATTTTTCAACAAGTAAATATTAGTCTTGTTGTGCGGACATTTATGCTACCAGCTATTGTGCTGTGTCATTTGAAAAGCACTTCAAATATGTCACAATAAAAGTGGGAAGTGTTTTGAAATCATTGGGTCTCAATTTTTAAGTAGGATTTTTATACTATTTAGAGCCGTTCTAAAGCAGCAAAGGCTACGGCATAAGAGCCATAGCACCTCTAACAAGTGTGATTAAAAATACATAAATATATATTACTGTAAAACACAGTTTATTTCCTCACGTAATTCATCATAACAGTCAACATTTCCATTCATGTTGCACCAAAACCCAAAAAAATTAACTCTGATTTTACACTGAGGACAGATTAAGCTAATGACTTAGTGTCAGCATGAGGATAGACTTTGTAGATAATGGGCACTTCCCATAAGAGTGCTTTTCGCCAAGGGGGTTATCACCTATGGTAAGAGTGTGTGAGTGCTTTTCACATACACTATAGGTCGGCGGCATTGGACCATGGACACAGAGGTAACACACTATTAACGTGCATTACTGGAAATAAATTAGCATGTAATTCTAAGATTTTATTAAATGATATTTTGGGGGTCCAAAAGTAAGCTGCTGTAATTGTAATTGGATGTGTTTTGAGTGCTTGGATTATCATGCATTTATGCAAAGATATTTGACGAGCTAAAATAGTTTGCAAAAGCTCCTCAGGGAGAAATTTTTTGCAGAAATTGAGTAAAGTCACGCTTATTCCTACAGACGTTCAAGACCCAGCCATAGAGTTGTCATTGTTCCTAGGGTCTTGATTTCCAACCAGGGGACTTAGGCACAATGAAGCTAGACCCCCCATATTTCATTTCTCCCCCGCTGATAGCATTTATCAGCAACATCCTGATAAAAACAAAATATGCAACTTAAGCCTGAGCAGGGCTTAGCCGCCGAGGAGGACCGGATTACCCAGAGGCTCGCCGGGACAGGCATGAGATTGTGCTGTCATAAAGGGCCATTAGCCTCTTGGCAAACTGTACCTCAAGCCCAAGATGACAGAGCTTTTCAAGACAGACAGGGGGGGAAAAATATGAAACTTAAATTCATCATGACAGATGGCTGTGTGAAAGGGACCCCCAGAAAGGTGGATTTGTGAAGATAAAACGAGCCTAAAAAAGGCTCATTCTCTTCCATTTTGATTTTTTATTTGATTCTTTTGGGAGTTTCATCGACTTTCCTATCGAATTTCTTCATGAATTAGCTAATATTCATTGTTTTCCTCTCCTGTATGTATTTATATGAAAACAGAGACAGAACTTCCACACAAAACACAATGGAGTAGACTCACTGACTGGCTGGGATTAAATTTAATACATGATCTTGACAGACATATCCTGGAAGCAAGTTGCTCTTCCTGTAGATTCACTATAGAATCCAACTATACATGTTTTTTTTTTATTTAAAGATTTCCCTCATTACTTGCCTGGTTAATCTATGAGGATCACATATTTATTTCTTTGCAGGATTTCAATCTTGCATGTAGTGCTATGGTTTGTGGTTTAATGATTTGGAGTGTTGATTTAATCTTAAAATAACTTTACAGTCTAGGTGTAACATTTTGATTGTGAGGAAGCACCTATTTCAGAGTGAAGGAGAAATGGCAACGTGAAACATAATTGCAACAAGGTTGGTTGGCTAAATTGGCCATAAAATATTGATGGATCGAAAGGAAGTGTGTGAAATTGTTTGGTATTTTACTGAGTGGATTTAGGTGTACGTAAGGTGGAGATAGGCACCAGCAGCCCTCCCCACCCCACTAAGGGACAATGGTGTACAGAAAATGGATGGATGGATGGATGGATGGATGGATGGATGGATGGATGGATGGATGGATGGATGGATGGATGGATGGATGGA
>CAEGAE010031549.1:0-13064 GCA_903067095.1 Girardinus metallicus | reverse complement strand
TATATATATATATATATATATATATATAAAACCTCAGTGTTGGAAATGTTAACCTTTGAGCGAATTAGCCATTTATTAGCAGTTCTGCTTATTTATATCTCATCAAAACAGAGATACACACGGTACTGTAAAAAAAAAAAAATCTTACATGGTAAACACTTATTCGGGCTAACTCATATGCAGGCTGACTGCTAGAGCAGATAGCCCGACTACTTCAGAAAATACTATTGGGTTATACGCTCTTAAAACCCAAACGGCAAAAAATGAATAATTTCCTCCCCTGTAAAATCACAAGTCAATTAAGTGGGTGTTAATGCTGCACTGTATGAACAAACAAAACAATAAATGTTCCAAGAGACAAACAGTGAGGATGGTTTTTCTGCTTCAAATAATGGCAAAAAAATTTTCATAAAATAAAACTCAGATTATCTATGTTGGTTTTAATTTTTTGTGCATATCGTCAAAGCGCGGTACTTCACTCAATTATCGTGATTATCTCCAACTCTATTTCAGAAGCTACACGCAAATGTGTGTTTTCCTTCTCAATTTCTAAATTCATTCACTAAATATAGGTGAATTTTATGCAACAATAAACATCCTGCAGAGTGAAGCAGTTTGCAGTAACATTACTTGTCTGGAGTGGCCCCTGGGCTCCGGCGGCTTGAAGAAAGAGTCCGGAAACTTCCTCATCCTCATGGGCACGGACGGGGGCTGCCTGGTCGCCTTGCTGGGGTTCATCACCGCGTTGAAGAGGGCCTCCAGCTCCGTCTTGGAGTCCCCGCGGACGTGCACGATCTGCTGCCCCGCCGGAGGCGCGCCGCCGTGCGCGTCCATGTCGCCCAAAGTTTGGAATCGAAACGTATCTGTAGAAAAAGTTCGCTCATGTAAAACAAACGAAGAGTAAAACGCAGATTGCCAAGAAAAACGGGGTTGGATGCGCCTGTGTGCAACAGTTATGATCAGATTTGTTTACACTTTCAGACCCCCCTCCCTCTTCTTTTAAACCCCCACCCCATTTGAACTTTTTGTGTCGCTGCCTCGGTGTTTGAAGCTCGAACTTCTCCAAGTTATTTAGCAACAGGAAAAACATCAAGCGTCAGGTAACGTGGTCGAAATGGTGTCCTTTAAGCCAAGATCGCGGACAAAAATCAATCTCGGCAGAGCACAACATGCCTCCCACATACCTCAAGCAGCCAGAGCGTCCCCACTCCTCCTCCTCCTCCTCCTTCTCCTCCCCAGTGTATTCCTGCAGGGAGAAAAAGAAGTCCCAGTCTGGAAAACACTCAAGCCGACTCAGTTTTCCCCGACACAAGACGGTGGAGTAAAAACCCTTTAAAAGGCGAAGCAGTGCGCACGCACAACAAACGGGCCGGGGAAGAGCGGTTTCACCGAGACCTCTAAACTTTTCCCATCCAGCGTTCAGTCCAGATTCATGTGATAGTGCGGAGGGGCGGGGTTGTTGGGTTTAAAGCTGCCGCAGTCGCAGGGCAAATATTTCACACTCAAGACAGATATGTAAACCATCACTAGTGAAAACTTCAAGAAAACCAAGAGTTTATTTACAGTTCCGAACTACAGCTGGACAGCTGGAAAACGAAATAATCACATTTACTCTGTATTTAGTTTATATTTTAAATCCATCTTGTGCATTTTCCAGTCGTTTTTCCTAATAAAGGCAAGAGGTAGAGAGTGAAGTACTGCAACAATCTCAGATAATCTCATAGAAGGGCCGCAATAAGTCCTTCTTTTTCCCGACTCTGGGTCTGGAGGGTCTTGTGTATTTTTTTGGGGGGGTTGGGTAGGGAAAACTGGGAAGTTGCGCCGAGAAAACATCCGCCCAATGATGAGGCCAACCCAGTCGGAGCCTGTTTGTCCCATGCAGGCTCTAGCCGCAGTGTAGCGCCCCCTGGCGGAAAACACGCACCAGCGAGGCCACAATTCAGCTGCTGCTGGTAACTACAGACGGCCAAAAGTATGAAGTCCCAAAAGTGTTATTATTCAGAGATATATTTTATCCCTGGTGTAAGTAACTAGTTACATTTACTCAGTTACATTTACTTGAGTAACTTTTTTGATGTAATGTACTTTTAGGAGTATTTTTACTACGATGTATACTTTACTTTTACTTTTACTTGAGTAATTTTATTATGAAGTATTTCTACTCTTACTTGAGTAAGAAGTCTGGATTTTCTACCCACTGAATAAAAAACATATTTAAAATGCACCAGACACAGACACACACCTGCAGTTTTTTGTTAAAGTTTCATAAGATTTTTATTGAAATAAACTGATTTTGAAAAAACTATCTTGCCTGATTTTCTTATTTTCTTTTTACTTATATTAATTATTGACATTTTTGTACCTTAAAACACCAAAATTTCTGCTTAACTTTATAATTTGGTCCATCAGATTGTGTAATTTTTAAATATTAAATTTGAGTTGATCCATTACTCTGTACTGTTTACCAAATACTTTTTTAATCTTACTTGAGTCATTTCTTGGATGACTACTTGAGTAAAAATGTGTTGAAGTAGTGCTACTCCTTCTTAAGTATTTTTGGGTACTATTATGCCTTTAGAAAATTAATTTCTGCTTAATTTCAAAATATTTAAATTCACATTTGAATATTTATTCAATTAATCTAATTAACCTGATTTTCTGTGGTTAAGTTATTAAGCGGTCGAGAATTTTTTGTTACATTGGTATCTGTTTAAGTTCTTGAGGTGGAAAAGAAAACAATTAAAAACAATAGGACAGTGTAAGACACTGGTAAATTGTTCCCTCTACAAATAGAGAAGACTAAACATTGTGTAGTAAAGCCATCAGACTCTGACTGATCTGCGATTACTCCCTTCCTTGTTTCTGCAACCACTGAAGGTGAAGAAAAGGTCGACAGAAACCTTCCCGGCAAGGGAAGCAAGGTGCTCTGCTTTGCACAGTATCAAGCCTGACATTTGTACCATCTATGTTTGTAATCACCTGCGTGGACTTTCTTTTCTTTTCTTTTCTTTTTTTTAACTGTGGAACAAAGAGGTTATTTTGTTAAGATACAGTCAGTGTCAAACACATTTAAACAGTTAAACATGCTTTTTGTAGGCCGTATGAGTTACAAGTCAGGGCTTTTGAGTCAGTGTTCACATTCGTTCCTAAACTCTGTGTAAAGTGATTATATCTTAACAATCCAATTTTTTAAACAGATATCACATCGCTAAACATCCAGCTGAGAAGCAAACTGCTAATAATTTCAGTAACCTAAGTTTTATTATTTTGTCATAAATTTTAGTTTTAAATAAGTTGCATTTTGGTTGAGTTACTTTAAAATTGTGATCATTTTCTGCGATATAGCTATAGTTTACATCCAGAACAGAAATTTAGCAACACGTTGATAAGAAACATTATTGTGAAACACTCCAGTGGACAACAGGTGGCAGTGTCTCCTTTTTTACATTAATATCTTATTTTATTTTTAGTTAGTCTTTTATTCACCATAAAAAGATGAGAGCTAAATACTGTTAGAAATGTAAATGTTGCTCTTGTATTCTCTGTCCTTGTGTTGTTCTTTCCTAACAAAAATTTGCCCACTGACTAAAAGTTGAAAGTAAACCAAGACAAATGTTTTGTGAGCAGCGTAATACTCATAGTCACAGCTTTGACTGTAGTTCTTTATTTTTATTTTTCCTTGATTTATTCATTCTTCTTGGATTTAAGCTGCTTTTTCAAACAGCAACAATATTGGTGCGAGTTGCCTCCTCACACCAAATAAAGATAGTATTGTAGTAGCAAATTGTTTAACATTAATTTGAAAGAATTGTCATACATGGCAAAGATTTAAATCAGTTAATAGTGATTGTACAGCCCAATCAAACTATCAAATTTGAGGAAATCATCAGAATTATGGGGTAGGTTTAAATTTACCCCATTTTAACCTGCATGTTACTTACAGAAAATTTTTATTTTCATTTTTATTTTGCGCCCATACCCATCCAGGTTTACTGCACTTCCATAAAATTAGTCAATAAACAACAGTGACTTTTTAAAAAATTCTACAGCTTTTCATACATTTCCTGATTGCCCCCAAACTTTACATAATGCTCAACCAATTTGCAATAAGCTAGTTTGTTGCTTCATAATACATACAGTTTGAGAATATCTGAAATCAGAAAGGATATTTTGCATTATCTTCACAAATTTAGATAGAGATAAATATTACTACTTCCTAAGCCACATACCTAATAAAAGTAAATTACAGCATGCACAAATCTACCACTGGAATTAGTCTTGCTATCGCTATCATTTTTCATTTTGTACAATTTGTCATGTAGAGGCATTATGTTTTTTTAAAAAAATATATTTATTTAGCTGTTCTAAACACTAAACCACGAAAAAATTAACAAGCTGTAATAATAAGCATGGTTCCTGAAATAACTTAAAACCTCCTTACTAGGCCTTTATTTATTCCCTTGATCTTCCTGAGTTCACCCGTTATTGACATGCACACACTGTTTTTGAGCAGCATGTAAAATTGCACAGATGTGGGGTCCCTGAGGCAACAGCACCATGCTTTTTCCACATTCCTCTTTCTGACCATGGCTGCAGACTCACAGAGGCCTGGAACAGCAGTGATCCTTTCCATTGGCACTCTCAGCAACTTTTTCCAAGGAAGCGACAAACTCCAGCTGGACTCTTTGTGGCATTTTCAGCTGTTCTTTTGCTTTCTTACTTTCTTCACCTCTTAAATGCCCAGTTTACTGGAATAATTGGTCTCACTCTATAGGAGACTTTTGACTCAGTGCTTAGGGTTGGAGGAAACATGAGCACAAGTAACAAAGACACCCTGCCCTGTCTGCACCCTACCTTCAGCTGCAGCTCCCACGCAGCGACACAAGCCGAGACTGGGGGTTCAATAAAACAAGCTGCATATTTTTTTTTCTCCCCACATCTGTTTCTCATGCTGGTGGCAGGATGTAACTTTTAAAACAACAATGCTTGGTTAAGAGACACGCCACATAGGAAAGTAATAACTCCTACACGAAACTAAAAACCTGCACATTCAGCTCCTTCTGGGAAACGTAATCAGATTTTCATTAACACCCTTCTTTAACTCATCTGATGTAATGGGAGTTTACAAGAAAGTGGGAGTAGCATCAGCCAGTCACTCCCACTGTCACGTGTGAGAGGAACTGAGGAGAAAGTGAAAAGGGGCTTGGAATACAAACAGTAGATGTGGACAGTTTGTGGAAAAAAAAAATAGGTATAAATGAAGAAGCTGGTGGGAAGAGCTCCGCCCCCTCGCTTTGTGAGGAAATAATCACAGTTGGACTGGGATGATGTGGGCAACAACTGTCCTCCTGCTGCTCCTGCCTCAGCTGGTTTCCTCCACAGTATGTATATGCATGTTGAAAATTGTTAATCTTTTTTTGCGTTTCTGTATTAGGAAATATTTATTAGGATTTATTTTTATTGGAAGGCAGAGTAATGCAGAACCCATAAGCTGTCAGCGAAATGCCCAAACAAGCTGCTTTATTCTGTTTGCGTTTCTCATTGTTTGAAGAAAACATTTGTATCCTATAAAGAAAATATAAAGTTAGAGAGCCCATTTTATATTTTATTGAGATAAACAGTGTTTTAAATATGAAGGATGTTTTGTCAAAACTCTATTCCTAATAAAAACCTCAATATTTTAATCTAAGATATTTGAATTAAGGTCTAAGGAAATAGTGCTTTTGACATTCTCAGACATTATAATGTGTCTAATGGTATTTTCACCATATAATTAAAAAAACTCTGTATCCCAGCTACTATTTATCCCAGTAAGCTCCAGATTAGTTTACTTCTTAGTTATTTTATACTCCCATGCTTCGCTATTTCTTCTCAATCTTATTCACTTTTATGTCCGCAAACCAACCATTTTATTCCAATAAACTTAACTAAAGCATAATAATGTATGTCTCATCAGTAAATAGCTTTTTTGAATTATATAGATAAAAAAGACAAAAAGACTCAAATCTCTTGTTGCATTTCAATTATTGTATCTGAGGATTTAATGTTACAGAGCATAACCAGTGACTGACCCTATCAGTTTATTATTGATTAATGATTATTATTTGAAGCTACTCCAAACCACTTCCTACAAAAGTAGGAACAAAATATCCCAATGGTACAAATTTTTTGAAAAAGGAGATTTTTGAAAAGATAAATAGCAATATCTTATAACATTAAACCAAACGTAAAAAATGAAGGTAAAAAGTTCCAGTTTTTTTCTTAATAGTTATTTTATCATAGCAGGCTGCTGATCAAGCTTCACGTATTGTTCTGTTTACCTCTAGGCTGAAGGTACCACTGGCCATTTAAACCAATCAGAGACCGTAAGTGAAGAACTCTCTGACTCACCTGTCAAAGACCAAAAAGCTTTCAGGCAGACCAAAGGTCACGATGCGTGCTCCATCCCATGTGACATCACCGTCAAACTCCTCCGGGATGAAAAACACTCAATATGTGGTGAACGTTTTGTTTTGTTCTTGTAATATTGCTAGCTCTCTCGTCAATATTGGCTGCTCACTAAGCGTGTCTGTTTCTATGTGTGCAGGCCAGCTGCAGCAGTCCCTGCTGGCATTTGGACGTAGCACCCGAAAGCTAATCAGGGATGTGTTGGAGGAGCAGCAGAGAGGCCTAGATGTCCTGAGTGGTCAGGTAAAACCTGGTTAGGATTTTCTGTTTGGATGCAGAGACTTTAAAGGAATTAACTGGCCCGTAGTGAGCGCTGCTGTGTCACATTTCCAGGTTTCGGAACTGATGAGCAAAGTGCAGATGCTCAGCTCCGAGGTCCAGAGAAGCAACACTGAGATGTACTCGATAAAACCCGTTCAGTCCCATGGTAACACACAGGCTCCCTCATACAACATGCAGACTGAAGGGTTATTTTCTATCGTAAATAAAATCCAAATAAATACTTTTAAATTTGTGGATGTAATGTGACAAAATGTGAAAAAGTGTAAGGCATCATATCTAAATCAGGTAAAGAAAGAATTAGAAGTCATATGTAAATAGAAATTATTAGTGTGCAAAGTGTGATTTTCATCAGGGAACCACTTTAGTTGTTAACAACAATGGCTCAAATATTTCCTTGAATTAGCTCGCTTGTGCTTTTGATCAGGACGAGACTGCAGTGACATCAAGGACAGCCTGATGTCAGTCGTCCCAAAGATCCCCAGTGGTATTTACATAATCCATCCAGAGGAAACAGACTCTTCTTTTGAGGTACAAATTTAATTTAAGCTTTTCCCGCTTGGCTAATTTTCATCGTTAAAACCTAAACAAATGTTGTAAAGGTGTTCTGTGAGATGGACTACATGGAAGGTGGCTGGACAGTGATGCAGAGGAGGACTGATGGATTGAATGACTTCAAACGATCCTGGGCTGATTACCTCGATGGCTTTGGAAACCTTGCAGGTTGTGCATAAATGCATTCATTATCATTCAAGAATCAGGTTTACCTTAAAGCCTTTTCATCAGAAAGACAAATCCAACTCTTTCTCCTATTTATCAAACCAGGAGAAGCCTAAAGCTCCAGTGGAGTTTGATCCTGATCAAATTTCTCCTTCTTTGTCTCTATAGGAGAACACTGGTTGGGTCTGAAGAAGGTTTTTCACATCGTCAACCAGAAAGATGCTCGCTTCCAACTTCACATCGCTCTAGTGTCCAACAACGATGTCACGTCTTATGCTTCCTATGATGACTTCCGTCTCGACAATGAAACCCAGTTCTTCAGAATCCACCTGGGCAGATATGCAGGCAGTGCTGGTATGACAAAACAAGGAAGACATCTACAATTCTTTTGAAACTGTTTGATATGTGTCATTATGCATGTGTGTTTTTACTCAGGTGATGCTTTCCGTGGCTATGAGCAGGAGCAGAACCAGGACACAGCTCCATTTAGCACCTCGGATGTGGACAGCGATGGCTGCAACCCGTCATGCAGCTTTGCCAACAGGACGGTGGAGAGTTGCAGCATCCTACATAACCACACAGGGTGGTGGTTCAACCAGTGCGGACTGGCGAATCTCAACGGCTCCCCCGAAGACGGGGAACAGAACCAAGGGAAGAGGACACGCATCCTTTGGGACACCTGGAGGCAGAGTGGAGTCCCTTACGCCATCAAATCCGTTACGATGAAGATCAGAAGGCTTGTAACTAACAACTGACACCTAATGAAGAGGGATGAAGCATTGACAGGCCTTTGACTATTTTAATAATACAACAAATATTTGGTAGAGCAAAATATTACAACTTATACTTGAACTTAGATAATACTTTCAAAGAACCTTTCTAAAACTTAGCAGATACTTTCAGGAACTTAACAAGCACTTTCTGAAACTTTCATGAATTTTGGCAGATACTTTAAAAGCTTTTTTAAATAAAGCTTTCTTGAAACTCCCGAGGTACTTTCTGGAACTTTTCTGGAATCTACCAAATACTTTTCAAACATGTTATGGAGCTTTTGCTTTATTTCCATTCAAATTCCAAGGAAGCACCTGATGAGTTTTGGAAAAGTCTCTTTGAAGTTCTGCAAAAGTTAGGGAAGATTACCTCAAAGTTCAGCAAAAGTATTGTTATTTAGTGCTAAAAAATGTTTACTATAATTGTGATCTTAAACTATTACTACAGCTAATTTTGTTTTGTCTAATTTGTCCTCTTTGTCTAAAGAGGACAAATTTATGCATTAAACTCTGCCACAAATGCCATTAACAATTGACCACTGTTACAAGTAGAAATCCCTGATGTGCACATAAATTCTGTGATTTTTTTTAAAATTGTGCTAGTTCTTTTTAATTGCCATACATTTTTCTATGTAACCTGTCTTTCTTTGTTATATTTGACTCCAGATGTTAGTTAAAAAAACTGCAATAACAAACACGAATCCTGTGTCACCATTTACTTCTTCAGTAAGATTATTTCATTTCCTACTTCTTCAGAGGAAATGAAAACAGTCAAGCCAAAGCTTTTTATAGTTGGTTTTTATTCATCTGATTTTAAGATTTTACATATTACAAGTGGGCAATAAAGTCACTCTGCATTTATAGGTCGTATATCAAGTTTTGTTGAAAGATTGATGGTAAGGAAGCCATAAAACCAATAGTGGTGCATTTGGTACATTGGTTGCTTTGGAGCAAGCAGGTCCTGGGTTCAAAGTTTTTGTCTGTTGTCCTCATGCAAATGTGTGTTCTCTCTGGGCTCTTTGGCTTCCTCCCACACTGCATAAGTATAACTGTAAGGTCAACAGGTCAATCTAAATTCTTAGTAATGAGTGTGTGTGTGTGTGTGGGGGGGGGGGGGGCTGTGCGCGTGGGTGTGTGTGTGATTGAGTGTCAAAGCATTAACATTAAATCTTTGATGTACTCCTTAAAATGATGACAGAATCAGAGTCAAGAATCTTGAGAATACTATCAATTACAGTTCTTACTGACTTTAGTGAAATTATTACAAAATAAAATTAACACTGTCGTTATTTACAACTAAGACTAAATGTCTTAACTTGTGTTTAACATAAAAGTTATTTAGTGCACTTACTGCGGTTGTAATTTCAGAGAAGCAGCAATAGGTGAAACAGATTTTGAATTAAAAAAGAACCAATTAAGTCCAGCAGGTGGTGCTAATGATCCCAACTTTAATACGTCAAGAACCTAAACATTTTAAATGCACGAACAAAAAAAAGCAATATAAAAATGATCAAGAATCAGAATTGAGTTTTAAGAAATGTTCAATAATAAATTTGTGTTTAAACTTTTTATGTTTGTACTGAGAGCTACCTCAGAAAAAAAAAAACAAAATAACCCACATTACATAAAAAAAAAGACCCATAAACAAAAAACAAAACCCGAAGAGGTTTTTATTTGAATTAAAAAAAAAAAAAAAAAAAAAAAAAAAAAAAAACAGAAAGAAGACATATTTATTATTTAAAGCTAATAATAAATATGTCTTCCATTAAAGCGTCTGTTATGTAAGAGGTGTGACAACACAGGACTAAAGGACCATAAAGTTTTATTTGAAATCTTACAGAGCTCAATGTTAGCACAACTTTTACCGCAGCATATCCGGAAGGCTCAACATCTGGCTTTCCAGTGTAAATAGAAAACACCTTTTCTGAGTTTGAAAAAAAACAACAAAAAAAACTCCATAAATGTTTGAGATCCTGAAAAGAAAATTAATATCAGACAGAAATAATCTGAGTAAATAAAAAGCACAGTTACTTATTCAGGTACAAATTCAAACTGATCTGGTCTTGTCTGAAAAAAGAAACCCTACACCTTTATTAAATCATGAATAAACAGTGATTAACCACGTTACTGGTAAGCTGACGTCATTTAAGTATCTGTAGGATCACAAAATCCCTTTAAAAAAGTCAACATAAATAGGACACAATATTTCAGTAGCTATGAAGACATTTAAGAATAGGTTGATATCCATCAGTCTGAAAAGGTTACAACCAGATTTCTAAAGCATTGGGTATACAGTACCTTTTGATTAGCAGATGTTTTGATAAAATTCAAATGCATTCACTTCAGTTCCCATTTTAACACCGGATGTTTTGCAGATCTGAATATAATTTAAAAAAAAATAGCTGGTAAGATTCATCTTTTTCCCTTTGTAACTGAACAATGTGAAAACTGCATCTTGTATTAACAGAAGTTATATTAGCCTGGCATTAATAGTTTGGTGATCTGAAAACGTTGAATATGACAAAAAAGGAAGAATATAAAAATCCGACAAGGTTTCATCTACTTTTTTACAGCATTATTTATCTTTTACTGCTTTGTACTGAGCAGCTTGGTGTAGATATTCAACCTAAAAGAAGAGCTGTTGCATGAAAGCACATGAGTTACTTTAGCTTTGAAACAAAGACCAGAATGCTCATCTGAGGAGTCTGCATTCTTCTCGGTACTATCCCACCTCTGTCTTTCTGTTTAGTTCTGCACGCAGGAACACGTAATTTACTTTCTGTTTGTGTGTGTTTGCATGATAAAAGTTTATTAACGCAGCTGATAACACTGTAGGAACTCTGGCTCTTTGTGTGGTCTGGTATGTGCATATATTGGCAGCGTCCATCAATACACAAGCACACACAGATAGAGAATGAGGCTCAACCAGGTGCTTTGCACTCTGTGTTCCCCCCAATCAGACTGTGTATGTTTGGGTTGACAGTGTTTACATCCAGATCTCGGGTCTGTTCTGCTCTGTGGAGGAAGTCTCAACAAAAACTCTTACTAGTGACATTCGTCAGTGTTTAGACCTATTCCTTGAAACCGTCTAACGCTCTCATAGCATGAAATGTCCAAAGTGACTAATCTTCAGCAATCAGCACCTTAAAAGGCAGTTTTCTCTCTGACTGTCAGACATCAGAGACTCGGTTTTATCAGATTCTTTTCAGCTTTTAGGGGTTTCTTAATGCGTTGCGACTTTTAATGAGAACGAGCTCCAGTCAAGAGATGAGGCAATGGTTTTCTAAAACAGAGAAAAGCTACTGAAAACGGCACGCACAAGTTAAATTTACATGTCTCAGGAATATATGTTTATGTGTGTGTTTGTTTTCCCACACTTGACAGGAATCAGTGGAAAGTAGGAGCGGACAGGAAGCAAAGTCTACTGGGAATTTAAACCCGAAGGAATCTCATCTGCAGTTCATCAGCCATCAGTCACTCCTGCATGCATGCACTCGAACATGCACACAAAAAAGTATTTAATGTATAAAAACTTAAGAGGAAGGAATATCCATCTTTTTTCTTCTGAAACGTTACTCTATTAATCCTTCCACAGGTAAGGCAAAGACAAAGGTCAAGTTAAGAGAAAGAGAGAAAAAGAGAGAGAGGAGTCCATGGATGGCTGAAATGAAAGAAAACAAGTTGATCAGAAATTGACCCTCCAGGATCCTTCCACATCTGTGAGGTTCAACGTGTCATGTAAATAAAAGTATAGTGGGACCCAGAAGGATGCATTCTTTCTCAAGGATGGAGAATAAACAGAGGGGGAGGGCAGCAGAGTAAGCGAGGCAGGAACATGCCACAGGCACTTGACTACTCGTTCACATGAAGCGGGAGCCTCTGCTGCTGGTCATCCTCCAGGATGAACCACAGACTGCCGCCGGCCGAGCGCATCAGCCGGGCTGCTGGCGACACGGACAGATCCAGAGCGAGGAGCCGCGACAACCTTCTCCTATATGATGACTTTGGAGAGGAATACTGCTGTGCTGGGCAATGCCTTGGGTAAGGCTCTGACTTACATCTAGTACTCAGATAAACCAATAGTAAACATCTGTATGGAAAAGAAGGTATTCCTGCACTGAGGTCTGGACTGACTGGAACCTTTTAATTTTTTTTGTGGTTTCTGGAGATCGAGTTGTAGATTTTCTGCTGTTACTTTTTTTTTTTTGGGGGGGGAAGATAGTTGTGTTGAATATAAAATACTGTGGTTGACCAATACCTTCATGGTTGACTCTCACTGGCTGTAAAATGAATTGAAGTCACCGCCTCACTTCCATCACAGTGCTTGACAGTTTTTAATGAGGTGTTTGTGTTGACATGCCTTTGGTGTTTCAAACATGGTGCTGTACATAATGAACAAGCATCTCTATTTTGGTCCCGACACTCCAGAAGTCTTCTGTTTTTCTTTGATGCAGTTTTAGAAATCTAAGCCATGCACTCATATTCTTTTATTAGCAACCCTTTTCAGTTAATCTTCCTCTTTTTCTAATTGCTTTACCATTTACTTTGATGTGTACCGTATAAGGAGGTTGTTTTGCATAGTTTTTCCAATCTTTTGGGAGAAATTGCTAGGATTTCCACTTTTGCTGAAATAATCTGTTGCCCTAAATGTTTTCCACCACTGAATAATTTCTCTAAATGCAGAATGATGGACTTTAGCTTGTTTGAAAATGGTAAAAGTCATTGCTGATGTTTTCCAACCCTGACATTGTGTGAACGTACACCTGTGTGCACTAGATGACAAACTCCTCCTTCTGTTGTTAGTCGCACTGACTGACAATAATCTATTCAGCAATATATATATATATA
>CAEGAE010031543.1:0-35433 GCA_903067095.1 Girardinus metallicus | reverse complement strand
TATATATATATATATATGCTTTCCCTCTGTTTGCATTATCCTCCTTCACTCTCTCTTGCTGGTGCAATGGGCTCAGATGCAGTAGCTTAAATCTTATCGGAGTGGAGGTTCTGCCAAGTGCAATCCATTACAGGAGAGTAGAACAGCAATGTTGTGTTTTTTTTTTTTTCATATTTCAACTTTTATCTCCATTAATCCCCTCCGTCTTTCACCCCTCTCACTCTAACATCAGCTCAATTTTCTTTGCCATACTCATTATCTTCCCATTACATCTGCTCTCCCCCCCGTCGTTATACCATCACCCATGTCTTTTGATCCACCAACTTTTCATTCCGACTAATCTCTCTTTTCTGCCAACTTTACATATCTTTCTTTTGCCTTCTTTTTTAACTGTAGGATATATGCTGCTTTCAGGATTGATTATAAAAAAAAACATATTTGACAACACACTACTACTATGTTCTGTGTCTTTCTTCCTTAGTTGTTTGTTTTTTCTTGTTTTTTTTTGTTTTTTTCCTCAGCTTGTCAGATTTTATTTATTTATTGTCTCATGGCATGTTTTTCTTCTCTTCCTTTTTGTGTTTTCCAGGAATGGGTGACAGCCACTGACCTGCTCATCTCTTTGGACAGGCTGAATACCTTTGGGGACGAGTTTTTTAAGGATCCTAAAGTGCTGCGCTCGTATTTTTATGCCATCTCTGATTTTTCTGTGGGTGGGAGGTAAGAGAAGCAACACAGAATGTATAAATAATGGTAATTTATTTAAAATTAGCACAGGTTAATACAGATTTCTTTGCTATTTTTCTTTTTTACAAGTGCAATTATTTTTGTCTAGAGTTAACCAAACAAATATGTCCTTTATAGAAAAAATTGTGCAATATTTGATGCTTTTATCAGGTTCCACAGTTGCTACTGTATGTAAATTCAGAAAGTCTTTGCTACAAGGTGTTCAGAAGGTTTGGGGATGTCTTCAGTATCTCCTGCAAGATGCCAAAAAAAGTTTCCTTAAATAACATCTAGTAGTTTCACATTTGGAGCTATACATTTTTTGCTTTCACCTTGGAGATAACTTGACTGAGAAAGGAGGCATCAATTGGTGAAGCAAAAAATTTCTTTATATTTTGACCAAAGACCCATATATTTATTGTAATATGGAAAACTTCTTAACTCCCCTAAAATCGCAGCTTCTTTTAAACTTTTTAACTATTTGGACAGATGAATGTGAGTGGCTGTTTTAGTACAGACTGATCTCCATTTTTGTAGATTAAATTACACCTGCCGTACCTTAAAAATGTGTTTTCTTGTCTGTCCCTTTTTGAAGAATGGAGCGAAATGGAAAATATTATATCTTAATTTGTATCCCAATTGATAATTTTATAATAATGTCCCTATAATATCTCAACAGATTCATTCTCCAGAAAATCAGAAAATCTCAACTCACTAAAAGTGTCTAAGCACTCAAGTAAACTTAAATAAGCAAAGTTTGCATCAAACTGTTTCTTACTTTTGTTTGTTAGAGGCACCAATATTTTAGTTGGTTTTCTCTGAAAATTTTTTTAATCTAATTGTCCATTGTTCTTACCATAAAAGGTCTGGAGTGTCGTTCAAAGCACAGGCCACATGGTTAAACTCTCACCTTAATCTTCCCTCTTTCTGCCAGTCAATTTACCTCGTGATGAAGTTAAACCAGTAAAATACTCCACACTTCTTCCACTTTGGATTTGTTGCTCACATTAACGAAAATGGACAAGTCACCACAAACCACACTTCACCTTGGTTGCTACATAAAAAAAAAAAAAAAGAAAAAGAAGTGGACAATTAAGTAGTTGAGATGGAGTCTTCTGAGAGAACATAAACTTGATGTGACACCTGTCATAAATGTTTAGGATCACTGCATCGGCATGACAAATTACCCAGCAATGTCGCAACACCTGGGGGACAAACCCACAGAGCAACATGTTAGCCTTATATCTGGACAGTCTGTTGAAGAACATATGCCTTTACACTCTGCTGCCTTGTGTCAAGTCTGTGAGTTAGATGCTGTGAAAGATTTGTTGTGTTTTTTTTTTGAGTTGAGCATCAATGCAGCCACCGCTGAATATGGGCCAGTGCGTGATCTGATGTGGTGGCCTCTAGGATGGAGAAAATAGTTTCTGACTGAAAGCTTGGCTGCACAACAGCACTTTCTGTGCCCTCGTGTTAGCAGGGTCCGAATCCTCAGCTGCTTCATGTGTCAGCAGATCAAACTCTTAAGCGGCTAATACAT
This sequence comes from Girardinus metallicus, assembly GCA_903067095.1. Taxonomy (NCBI): domain Eukaryota; kingdom Metazoa; phylum Chordata; class Actinopteri; order Cyprinodontiformes; family Poeciliidae; genus Girardinus; species Girardinus metallicus. The sequence continues at coordinate 33,167 of CAEGAE010031543.1, read as the reverse complement.
AATGGGAGGTTAATTCAGTCCCATTGTCTTCACTAAATAAACTTCAAAATACGCAGAAATTGTGTAAAACTTCACACCACAGGTCTTCTTTTATGTTTAATCATATAAGTTATGTAGTGTAACTACATCTAACGTGCTGTTAAGAAAAACCTGTGGGTACGTGTAAAAATATTCACACCCTTTAACATTTTTCATCTTTCTGTAATATGTCTGTTGGAGTGTTTGTTTTGAGTTTTGTGTTCTGATGATGTTTTTTTTAAGCTTCCTCCATGATGTTCTTTTCAGTGTATTTGTATTATTTTATTGGTTATCCCTTTGGGTCTTCCAGCACTGATTTCCATGCTCTGTGTCACTTATGAAGTTCCTCACAGTCTACTAATATATCACTTCCCTTTCAGCTCCCCACTCATCCCATTGATTATGCTCACCTGGTCCTTGTTTGCACTAAGTACCCATCCCCACTGCACTTTTACCCTGCTCTGTTTCCCTTATTGTCTCACTGAATCCTGCACTTGGCATTCATGAATCCTTTCTCCACGTTTGTAGCTGTCTGTAAGTTCTTGACCTTGTTTTTCAATAGAAGCTTGTTATCATTCAGTTTTAAATCCGCCCTACTCTTAACTGCATTTGTAGCCTCAAAATATAGGGGCATTTTTTAATATTATGTGACAGAACAACACATTTTCTCTCGTGATTGGAAACTGTGGAGGAGTTACAGGCAACCACTGCTGAGTTGGGGGACTCTGTTGAAAGAACAGAAGTTGCACTTCACATAATGGAAAAGTAGCAAGAAGAAAATCATTGGGAAAAACATCTATCTCTTTTCTTCCACTTCACAATTGTGCACTACTGTGTGTTGGTCTAGCAAATGAAATCCCAATAAAACACATTAAAATGCGTGAGCTGTGACATGACAAAATGTGGACAACTTCAGTGGGTATGAACACTGTTGCAAGACATGACATGAATTTTAAAAGAGTTCTTAGGTATAGATCCAAAGCAGTTTATAGTCACTTGGTTGTTGTCTTCTCAGTGATGGTGGAATAACTGGGTCTGAGCCTCAGGCAAGCAGACATGTGATTGTAGGAGAGCTGAGTAAATTTGACAGAGGTTGCCACTCAGTGACAAATGTCTGCCCCTTATTGCAGCAACTTGACAAAACCCTGCAACATTGCCAGAAAATAACGCATACAAAAAAAGTGAGTCATAGCTGGCAAGAAATTAACTTGAACATTTGCAAAACTGGAGGAAATGCATTTTAAAAATCACTATTTTAAGGAGCCTTTTGTCAGAAATTAAAAATGTTTAAGCACTTTCAGCAAGCAAGGCGTTTATGGCTCCTGCTAATTATGACATTGTCCACAAGATTGTATATTTGAGAGAAGTTGGTCTTCCAGAAGTATAAAGTCTTCACTGTATCACTATGCAGGACCTATAGATCTACTTCTAAAAATGTCTTGCAATTTTATCAAGTCACTTGAACTTCCACAAAATAACCTGACGACGAAAACCTTTTCCAAGATCTCATCTGAAAACTCTCTGCATCGTACGCTTGCTCAATAACCTTGATGCATATTGGAGACAGGTCCTGTGGGTCGATGAGTCAGGGCACAGATTTTTGCTCCAATTAGCAAAGCTGTGTTTTGTAGAAAAGAAGGTGAGAAATGTTACTCAAGAAACACATTTAAACTGCTGGCAGGGGGTGTATTCTGATCTCGCCTTGGGCTTTTGTTACATCCTGTGACAAGGGGAACATGTTGCTGCTGGAGTGAGAAATGGGGGGTAGTGGGGAGTACCTACATATTTTAGAAACCATCTTACTTTTTCTGTAGAAAAAAAAAAGCTGGTAAAGTTGGGAAGACAATGCATTTTATAACTGCACAATGATCCTCAACATGTTTTGTTATGATTATGTTTCATCATTTTCTTATGACTCTCAGTTCCCTAAACTATAATTTGATCAAGAATCTGTAAGTAAACATTACAACAGTATCCTCTATGAATTAAATAAAAAGGTCAACTCAAATAATGACACTCGGGGGGGGCAAATTTGTTAAAGTATTTTGTGGGTGCTAAATGAAGGCAAAATTGAGTTTGCATGTTTAAATATAATGCAATATGCAGGTATGTACTGGAAAATCAGTGCTGGTTTTGGTGAAGCAGTGTGAAACTGTTAACCAGTCAAAAAAACTTTAGTACCTTTACAAAAAATAAGTCTGTCACAGACTGTAGAATTGATTCTGTTATCCAGTGAAGGTTATCTGATACTTTTGCAAATAATTTTGGAACAATAAAAAAAAAAAAAAAAAAATAGTCTGAATTTATACTCAAAAGCCTTTTCATTTTCTTAAACGGTTGAGGTGGTTGAGGTTGGAGGATGCTGAAGTGGAGATGTCACTTGAGGTCACTGCCAACAATGTGTAATCATTTGCAATTCAATCAATCAAATTTTATTTGTATAGCACATTTCAGCAGCAAGGCATTTCAAAGTGCTTTGTAACTCTTTGAATTTTCAGACAAGTACAAGCATGTATGTCAACATGCAATCATTTTATTCTTTAATTAAAATATTAGCTTTAATCAATGCATTGAATCTCCATCTATTTGCGGTAGGTGTTAGTGCCTATCTGCCTATCTGACCTGGTGTTCCAAAGTTGAGACGTGGCCACAACACTGTCATTACAGTACACCTCCAAAAGAAATTAGGATTGCATCAGAATTAACTCGACTTTGATTTTTCTCCATGAAAATATTTCAAGGTCTTTCAGGTATATTGTGCTTTAAGCCCTGGTTGTTTCAAGCATTAAGGGGGAGGTTCCTAAATGTTTGCAAGTCACTTTAAAGTAAATAGTGAGCCAACAGTCGATGTTTCATGCAGCACACGCCTGTTGCTTTTTGTCCTTGTCCTTTAGATAGCATGTGTATATTAGCAGTGGCACATTAACACAGTTGAAAAGTGCAGTCGCTGAGGGGGAATGAAAACCCCACCTCATCTCAGACCACGTTTATGCCTGTGAGGGATAATACGAAGCGACAACTCCGTATGGTGGAAATACCCTCTCACTTTCCTCTGCCTTCGGCTCCGTCTGTTGTGTGTGCATTCATTCACGGTGTCATAAATAAGCATGGAGAGAGGAAAACACAAGGAAAGACTGGATTTGTAGGTGTAAAAATGTGTCTTATGTTTCCCTTTAGATGTAAGTGCAACGGCCATGCCAGCGAGTGTGTTGAGGTGGAACGGGGTGGCCTGGTGTGTGTCTGCCAACATCACACAGTGGGAACCGACTGCCAGAGATGTCACCCCTTTTACCAGGACAGACCTTGGGCCAGGGCCACTGGGGATTCCGCCAACGAGTGTTTGAGTGAGTAGTTTGATTCTGGGGGTGCTGTCATGAACCCGCTGGGTGCAGCCATCTGGAAAATCCACAGGGCAGTGTTAAATTCTAGTGACAAGCTCAGGTTGTCAGGGGTTGTGTAAAATCTATGAGTGTGCTTCGCCCTTCATCGCTGAAAGAAAGAGCGGGGGAAAAAAAAAACAAACATAGCAGTCTTACAATCAAGTCCTAACAAAAACTGAGTTTTTAATGCTGCACCTCGTGTTCACTAAGCTGCTATGTCAAACACACGCATCCATACACTAATAGGCAACTTGGAATTGTCCATAGACACAACTACTAAAATTATGCTACACTAATCCACATCACATTTTTATTTGTAAAGCCTTTTGAAAACAATATTCCCTTTTCCTTTCACTTCATATGGTGTGCCACAAAAAATTTCTAAATGACATACATTTAGGTTTGTGGTTGTAATGCAACAAAATACAAAAAAGTTAAAGAAGAATAAATACTTTTGCAAGGCCCTGTAAATTGCTAATCAATTCTTCCACCATTTCTGTGTTTTATATGTTTTCTGGAATACTCATTTGTGTTTCTATATACATAAATTAGAGAATTATCCAGATTGGCTCACCCATCCATGAGCTTTTACTGAGTGCTGCCAAGGATGAAATGTAATTGGCTGAGGAATGAAAATCATCAAGAAGAGTGCCTACCAAATTGTTTTTTTACTTTATTTATTTATTTATTTTATTTCAGAATTCTATTAAGCCGCAAGCATGTTTTAATTACTCTTAGTTCCACGCAGATGGCGTCCTAAATATACGGCTGCACCCAACTTAATCAATGCTATATATTAAGAACAAGTCACACACAAGACAGAATATGAAAGCATAAAGCTGATTCCTTTGTGTAATTGCGCAGCTGAGAGCTCATTCTCACTAATTTTGCCTCACAAGAACCATAATTTATTCTTTGTTGTATGGGCAAACTAATTTGACAAAACACTTTCCTTTCAGCTCATGGATTTTGATCAACAAGTCTACATCGAACAAAGCAACAAATACACAAAAATATACATTTCAACCCAAGTAAAAATTTTAGTTTATGTACTAAATCAGTTGAAAGATGTTAAACAATAAATAATATAAAATATGATATTCTATATATTTTAATTTCTGAGGAACAAAATTGTTTACACATATTTTCTTTTTTCCTTAGAAAAGGGGATAGAAAAAGTTTAAAAGCATGCAAAGACATCTTCATTTAAACTGTTTAGTTTCTTGAATTGGACTCAGCCTAATTCACACAAACTTTCAGTGGTATTGAGGTGGAAGCTTTGGAAAGAGGAGTTGAGTGACCCTTTTTGTCAGTTCTATAAACAGTTTTGAAATGTTTTGGGGATCATTGTTCTGTTGGAACATCCGATTCTATCCAGGTTTTAGCAATTTGTCATAATTTGCCAGCCTGAGGCGACGGTAAATCAGTTTGTATTTTCAGAAAAAAAACTCAGGATATTTCAATTTGTCAAGAATTGGAGAGGGTACCCATCTATTCCAAAATGGAAAAACAGTAAATCAACAATTTACTGTTCAAGGAGATGCATTGAGCTATCTGGCACCAATGATCATAAGTAATTTTTTTATAGGTCTTTTTTTTTCTACTTCTTTGTTTAGTCATAGATTTATCTTTTAGCACTAAGCTGGGTTTGGAATGACAGACGTGTAATAATTTTGCAACATTGTACAAGATATTAGGAATGGATCTGTGTCAATTTATTCATCATTCAGAAGTTTTGTCCTCAGTGGAAGTGTAGGAAATCAAAAGTGGTGTGTTTAATACACGTTTTAATGTCATAAAAGGCTTTAAGAACAAAAAATATGCCTCTGTAAGCAAATGTAAATGAATGAAAAAAACTTTTGAGGATTGTAATTTCAAAGAAAAATTTAAGGATGTAGTCTGTTGTATTTATTTCTTGTACAGACAACAAAACCACTTTGAGTAGTCTGAGGTACCTGAGGTGTCACGTTGCATTTGATAAGCTTCCTGATGACTCCGCAAGGTATAATTATGTTTTTATTTTTTTTTGTATTGTTTTGTTTTTTCGCCCCCTTTGAGTCACTGGGCCTTGAAATGATCTAAAGATCTCCAACAAATGTATCACCCAGATTATTGAAATGATCAGCTTTGTAACCCAGCAACAGGAACAAGTCTGTATTTCTGGTCTTAAATGCTGTGACACTTTTTGCCTCTGTTTCCATGTCAGAGCATCATGCTACAAGACAGACGTCACCATTCCACTGAATGCCTTTCCAGTTGTGCCTCTGTTCAAACTGGAATTTTTCTCACATCCATCACTTGCTGGCTTTTCTCCAGCCATCTTACAGGCCTGCAAGTGGTTGAAGATTATTCCAGCTGAAAGTGGGCACACTGTATTCTGACAGCCAGTCAAAAGCTGAAACCCAGAGACAGACAACCGCTCTCTCGCCTGTTCACATCAGTTACTGTAACCTGCATATATTTGGGTATTTTGGAGGAGACCAAAGAACAGGAGCTGAGCCTGCTGACAGGTTCAAACCTACACCCATATAAAAGTAAAGTGACAGCTCTGGCTCACTGTGTTTTCCCTTGGAACAAATATTATACATAACACTTAGAGTTGTCTTTTAAAAGCTGTGCAAGATGTCAGCTATGTTATTCACCTAAGGGTAGTCTTTGGAACTTTTTTTTTTTTTTTATCAGTGCAACTTAAAAAACTGAGACGTGTCTGAATGAGAATATGTAAAACTACAACGTAATTCAAGCCCATGGGTTTCTTAACGGTCGTGATCAGCTACCAAAGGATAGCGAGACTTTTCAGCTTTGCAGTTAGCAAATTCCAGCACGTCAGTAGCAATGATTGTGACTCAAAAAATCAAAAACAACCACAATTTTGAACTCCGATTGTGTTGCAATTCAGTACTGAGATACTCTGTTAAAAATCCACAGTGACTTTTGAGGATTGTAATTTCAAAGAAAAATTTAAGGATGTAGTCTGTTGTACATTTTCTGGCAGCCTACTCCAGTTTGCCCTTTCATGCCCCCTTTTTTCCTGTCATCACCCCAGCTCTTGTCACAGATAAAAAAAAAAAAAACTTTCTGCTTCAAATCTGCCCAGTTCCCATTATAGGACATTAAATGAAATGTTTTTTTTGTTTTTTTTTTATCATTTGTGCTAAGCCTCAATGACTGACAGAATGCAGGCGATTAATACTTACGATAAAGCAGTCATAATTCTTGAACTTTTGCGCTTTCTCTTTGCAGCAACAAACTTCAAAGTGTTGTGTTCTGTTTTTTCTTTTGTGAAAGACCAGAAAGTGATGCATAATTATGATGTGGAAAGTAAATGACTGCAAATGATTTATATTCTTCTGCATCCATTTTTATATCTCTAAGTAAATTTCAATGCTTAGAGATCAGTAAAGAGAGTTCATCTGGGTGCATTTCAATTTCCTTGAAAATACATTTGTTCTATGAAGGAAAACATCAGTGAGCAAGCAGATTCATGAAAACAAACAAAAACAAAATTAGCAGACAGGTCAGGGATAAAGTTGTTTAAGGCAGGTATGGGTTATTAAACAGTGTTTAAGCTCCAAACATTTCAAGCTCAAGATTTAATCTATCATCTGGAAACAGATTATAGCTACACTGCAGACCTACTCATTCTTAACCATCAGAAGCCCATTGTATACACGAAGGAGGTGTAGAGATTGCTTATTTACAAGAAGAAATGCGATTGTAAGAAGTGTAGTTTGTAAGAAGTGCAGTTATAGTTTGCCACAAGCCATGTCAGAAACCCAGCAAACATGTGAAAGAGTGTACTCTAGTCAAATGAGATTAAAATTAAACTTTATTTTGTCCTACCTACAAAGCACTGTGTGACTGGAAGATAAAAAGTCACCCAGTAATGAAAGAAAATGAAAGGTGCTCTGGTCAGATGAAACCAAAATTTACCTTTTTGCAAACGTACAAAAATGTTGTGTGGTGGAAGCTAACGCTGCCCATGACCTTCATCCCCACTGTGAAACAATCCTGTGGAGGCTTTTCTTCAGCCTTGACAGGAGAGTTGGTCACCTTCCAGCAGGTCATAATCAATTGAATCAAAACTTATTTGTGTTAAAATGACCCAAAGTCCAGATCTAAATCTATAACAAGATTTAAAAATCAGTGTTTTCAGATACGCTCAATCCAGTCGGACTGTAACAGAAGAATGGGGAGCAATTTCAGTGTTCAGACGTGCAAAGTCGGGAGTAAAATTGCCCAAAAGACCTGTTGACCTTTAATTGCAGTGGTAGATGTTTTTAAATAGGCTGATTACAAATCGAAGCTAGATTTCACTGAATCATGTTTAAATTTATTTTATTTCACAATAATCAACTATTCTATGTCGGTTTTTTAAACTAAATTTAAAAAAAGATATAATATTTGGAGTTGTAAATGTAGAAGAATCACTGCTTAGATTTATTTTAATTGATTGATTGATTGATTGATTACTTTATTCAACAGACTCCACGTGGTCCACATAGATGCACAGCAACTCATAAAAAATCTTCTAAAATACTTCCAGACCAATGTTTCCACAAAAACGACTGGTAACGAAGAGCACTAACTAATTATTATTGTTTTTAAACATATTATTTTTAAAAATTCTGAGTAGATCCTCCTTAACCTTGGCCCATTCTTTTTTTATTATTTTTCATTAAAAGACAGAGTTTGAATTGCTCAGCACTAAAATAATTATACACACAAACAACTAACCACTGATCATTTTAAGGCAGCAACCAATTACTGTTGCTTAAAATACATCTAACAATATAAAGAAAAAGCCAAGAATGTTTTTCAGCCAATTTTGTTTTTTACAATCGCTTAGCACAAGGGACAATTTATAACATGTTTTTGACCTTTTCAGGGCCAGAAAACAATATAGATGTTCAATAGAATCATAATCAAGATAAAGCAGAATTTCATAGGCTATCCAGAAAATAAAACCTCATTGATCAACCACGTTTTTTTTTTTTTTCTTTTTTTTTTGTTATTTTGAACTTTGAAATATTTTAAATCTTCTTCTACCTCAAAGCCAGGACTTTATAAGTGTAGTAGAGTCTTTGTTGAAAAATTAATTTCAAAAAAATTAATTTGTAGTGTTTGAGCTCTGTCTTTGCAACTTGCATTTGCTTATTAGTTGATGCTTTTTCAATGTGTGGAACTTGTTTTAATTCATCTTCATAAACATGGTTATTAGGGCTGGGTTGATAACAAAAAGAAATGTCTGTCTTTCAGATTTAAAAAAGCATCAAAAATATTTTCACTTTTTTTTTAATCCTGTAAAGGACTATAAAGCATGTGCATATCCTTTTGAAGTAGTTTAAATTATTACAAAAGCAGTAATGAAATGAAAAAAAAAATGGGGATAAACCCGTCAACAGTCTGTAACTTCTGTATCTTCAGTCTATGAGAAGCAGGTTGTGGAAATAGGCATGTCAAGATGTTTTTTTTTTGTGTGTGTTTGTTTTTTTTTGTGCGTGTGTTTTTAATTAAATTAGTGTATGCATGTTCATGAAACTGTACAGCTTTATAGTTTGCATTGTTAAAAATGTGTTGGCAAATATATGAGAACTAAGAGTTGAATCTGTGTACAGATGTGTTGGGATATAATGGAATATCATTCTCATCAAGATTCTCCCTTCTGAGAATTGAATCCTTTATAGCCTGTCAGTTTGCAGTAGGTCCCTGGAAAATTCATTGTTTGCCTGATGTTATAATAGGTTCAGCCTGAGGCTCTTTCCATGGGGACACACTTTAAATTCCACCATCACATCTTTGAAGCTGACATGCATTTGTTTAGAGAAAAGGGAGTCATTTTCTTGAACGTCACCATAAAAATTCATTATTTTAAAACTTATTTTAGCCTCATCGGAATACTGCTTTAACATTGATGAGTAAACGTTGATATACCCAAGTATAGCATACCTAAAGTTTTATGAAAAAGACCAAGCCAGGTTCTGTTCAAGCAGAGATTTCCTTCCCTTTGCTCCAATCAATCTCGGTGTGAAGGATTGCAACAAACCTTATGATGTCCAGTGTCTTGACATTCTTGTCAAGCAGGATAGAAACTGTCTTCTACCAATTTAAATAATTATAACTTGACTGCATAGTTTAACAACTAGGCTCAAGCTGAAATGTAATTGACTTTTAAATCAGTCTTTATAATTAGACTGAATTTACTATATATTTTAATTTTTATTTTTGCAGTTTGGTGGTTATTTTTTTAGGAAAGTGCTTTTGATTAATAAAATCTTACACAACACTCAGAAGTATATTAAATAACCAAAAGCTGATGTATCATTTTCTTGAAGGTATATCTGAATTTAGTGTGAAGGGTTGGAGATGACCCTAGAAAACTAGATGCAATATTTAACAAATATATTTTTAAATTAATTAGAATTTCGGGGAAGAAAATGTGAATTGTTAAATAACTGATTTGGTGGGGAAAAAAAAAAATTGTTTTCACTGAAAGAAATACAAAAGGATATTTATTTCTTAAGGGTTAACTATTCTTTACAATGCATAACTGTATGAAATATCTGCTAAAATTATTATGCTTTTGATTTGTTGTGTGGGTTTTTTGTAAACTCATGTTTTATGAATATATTATCTTAAATAAATGTTAAAACAGGCTCCTCACTTATTTTTCCAATCAAATATATTCTTTTTGGCATTGGAGAGATAAGTCTTGATTTTCTCCTTCACCTCTCAATAGTTTGTGCTCTAAAACTCCTAGATTAAATCACTTTAGGATTGATCACAGAGTGATAAAGGTTTGTAATATCTGTTACACAATTTAATGGGAGAGAAAAAGAGGCCAATTCCCACACATACCCCTGACCCCTAATTTGATTTACAAAAAAGGATGATGTTTTCAGACCTGAGAAGCTGTCTCTTCAGGACCAAAAAACTCTGTCTGTTTTAATAATTCAGCTAATGCAATGGTGAGAAGCATTTGCTGGAATTGACTTTTTTCCCTTTCAATTGGACGTTTGAGGGCAATTGCTAGCACCATAATTGAGTTTAAGCAAGTGAGGTGCAACGTGCCAGCCACTTGTCAATATTTATTACACAGCCATAATAAATATAACAATATAAACTATCTTAGTTACTAAAAGACCATTTACCACCTTATTTCTCTGACAATACTCTCTGAAATTTACAATTTGGACTTTTTTTTTATATTAAGATCCTTTCATCCTAAACATTTTTTTCTTTGCAATTCTTTGTGTGACAAAGATGAGATGTAGGAAACTTCAACTTAGTGTATTTGTAAAGAATTCACAGTGCTTCACTTTTTCCACATTTTATGTTACAGCCTGATTCCAAATTGAATTAAATTAATATTTCCTCAAATTCTAGGCACAAATATCCCGTTATGAAAATGTGGGAGAAGTGAGATTTTTGTTGATGTATTAAAAATGGAAAATCACATTAAGTAAGTATTGTGGAGAAGAATTTATCCATTCTCCATGCTAGGTTCTTGATGTATGAAGTTGAAGAAGAGTCATTAAGTTGAATTCATGAATTCCATTTATTAATGCCAAAATACAGCTGGTCCATTTCTCATGCTATCTTTAGGTGTTAGTAGGATAAAAATGGCATGCAACAAAAGTTGGAAGCCATTTTAGCCTCTCCCTAAGTTACTCCTTAAGAAAGGCATTCCCTAGTATGTCATATCCTCCAACCTTAGCTTTGAGGGCGTTTCCTAACATGTCATCTCCTTTTGCTTTAGCTTTACAACTAACTAAAAGAGCTAGAGGAAAAACACAGAATTATTTATTCTCAACAGTATTCTCCTCCTTTTTCTGTTTTCACTGATCCTGTTATAACTGAATGAAGACATTCCTATTTATCAGTACAATATTTGCCAACAAAGTTAAAACGTCTTCCTCAAACAACTTATTTAATGCAGTAAGTTAATCATGCTGCAGTAAAAGCATTACCAATCCCAGTGTTGGAAGATGTTAACCATCCATTGAAGAGAAATGTTGTAGACATTAATTAAAAATATTAATGTGGAAATAATGGAAAAAAAACTTCAGTTTGCAAATGCCCCAAAAAAACCTGTTGTTATAAATGCCAACAGACTGTGGGTCACCAAGGGGTCTCATTTACGTAGAACAATCTCATGTGCAACATGACGCTTCAAATGCTCATGCATCACCTTAGGTTTCTTGACCAATCCGACATCTCATTCATCCGGCAAATTAAATGTAAAAGTGAGAAATTATTGTGCCTGCAGGGATTCCACACCATTACTGCTCTGCAATTGTGCCATGGAAATATTAATATATTGGACAGAAAAAATAACATTGTTGTTTGCATTAGTTCTCTAGCAAATAAAACGAGATGGTAGCTTTTTTTTAATACTCTTTTACATCATGCCCTGCTCCTGATTGATGATGCAGAATAGAGGCTTTAATGAGTTGATAATTGATATTAGTCATTAGCTTACCACTAATGAGAAATGAAACATGCTGCCAGTGACTGCATTAAGCATGATTGTAAATTTATTTCAGGGCTAAAGTGTAGAGAGCTTTTTTGTTTGTTTGTTTGTTTTATTAAGGTTTTCCAAATCCTGCCTTTGAATTTTTATGTTTTATTCTGTTACTATATTATGTTCTATCAAACAGCATATATATAAAAAAATAGCCTGTCTGTCTCACTCTTATCTCACCATATTTTTTGTGAGCTTACACTAGCTGCCTTACTGGTAGGAGTGTTTGAAGCGACACACTAGAGTGTAAATAATTGGCATGGATGATAGAATACCATCATCACCCACAAACCACCAGTAAAATTGAAAAGAAAAAAAAAATATATATGTGTGTGTGTCTATTTTAAAAAAATAGTTTCTAAAGGCTGTGTTTTCCCTTTATAGCTTTACTCCACCTTATGTCCATGCTGGCATAACTTTTGTTTATTATTTTTGTTTGAGCAAAGTCTAGAACCAACTTGCTTCATATTTACAGTATATTTGATTGTGATGACATTGCATTTTTAGAGCTACATTATACAGTGTTTTCACAGGTTATTATGAACTGTAAGAAGATATTGATGGATAAAACGACAGAAGTAGATTGTTTCTCTTGCAGTGTGTCCACACTAATCTGTTTGAAATAGATCCCCAAGCGGCATTATTGAGGTAATGTAGACAGCTACATATGGATGATATGCAAAAAATAAAACTTGCTGAAGATATTCAGATGGAGTATGAACTGCTGATGTACAAGTCTCCAAAGAAACATTAGTGCCACTGGCTCACATTTTTTTTTTTGAAGGCAGATGAGTAGTTTTCCCTCTCACTGAGGAAATAGGGGTTTCCTAGAGAAAAGACATTTAATTGGATTACAACCACTTTCAGAAGGCTCATTTAAACACATGATAATGTGGGTACAGATTGCCCTTTGGTCTGCCAAATTGCTGACCTTACATATCACCATATGTTCTGCTTTATGCTTCATGTCACTACTGTTTTATTTCTATATTTAGTCAAGGTTATAATTTAGCTTTATTAATGTCAGGACTACCAGTTTTCCCAAACTAAACTGGTACTTTTGCAGAAACGAAGGCTTTCCCTAGTCCACTTCATCAATGAATATTTGCTCTCACAACTCACTTCTAATGTCTGTTAACCCAAACTTTATTCAGGCTCTAAAACAGAGAGACAGATATCGATAAATTAAGATATATTTTTTCAAAACATAATCTTGCCATGTCAATTGTACTACTATTACTTATTTAGCATCAGTTCTTTGTGTTTCCACTCCCCAAAATTTTGATTCTTCCCCAAAATAACAGACCACCAGTATGCTACTGGAGCAGAGGTGAGCTTATGTGGAAAAGCTGCCAATCAAGATATTTTGAACAATATGAGCATAAACAGTATGAAAACACATCACTACAATACTAATAAAATATCATGTTTGTACCAGAATATAGGCAGAGTGTTAATTTTATCACAGTTCATTTTTATATCAATAGTCAGAGCTTAAATTGGTCAATCTGCAGCTTGCAGGTATACTTAACTTAGATATATATATATATATATATATTTTGCTAAATTCATAAACACCATTTCTGAGTCAGTTATTTTTTAACGCTGTTGGTCTTTTAATATAATCAGGTGTGTAAACAAATCTTGTGCTAAGAGTTGTGCTTAATTCAAGATAACCATCACTAATACACATAGGACTGTGAAGTATTCACATTGACTAAAAAGTACTATTTTTGTTCCATGATTTTTTGATGTCGTCTTCACATTTTTCACCTTGCAAGTTTTGCATTTTCTTTTTTTTTTTTTTTTTTCCCCTTCGCCCCAATCTTCTGAACTGCACCATAGTCCAACTTGCAAGCCGCAACAACTCATACTAGGTATTAGCTAATGAAAACCCTAAATACGTTATTCAGACTACTTTGGCCTTTTTCCCAGTGGCACCCACACAGAGCTGCTCGACTCTGCTCTACTCATTTATAAGGGTTTTCCTCCAGTAACTGCTACGTGGTATCAGACCTCTTATTTAATGTTACATAAGTCAAAAAATGTTTTTGTTTTATTACGAATATTTTATGTTATGGCCTCAAAAACCATATGGAGAAGGTTATGGACAGTCATATTTTATTACTTTTACATTGTACTTAATATACTTCTAGATTTTCTTTTAAAAAATATACAAGTTTCCAGCTGATTAGACGTTCAGTCAATAACTGAACCTCTAATCAGTTATTGACTGAACCTCAATAACTGATTAGAGGTTATTGAGGTTCAAGATGCTTTATAAAGCATTATGGAGTAGGAGAGTTGTGTTAGAATCAAATAGTCAGATTTGGGCTTTAATAGCTTATTTTCTGCATGATTTACAATGCATATACACTGTATTTTCTCAAAATACTTTAATTTTACAGAACTTAAAGATATTGGGCAACCATTCTGTTTCTCAAATAATCTTTATGTATTCTTGCATACAAAATCTGATGTACCTTTAGCAGCATTTTCCATATTTGCAGGGATTAAATATATTAATTACACTAAAATCCTCCCACTCTTTGTTTATAGTTTAAAAATAAAACCTTTGCCAATTTACACATCTTCAAATGTGAGGAAACTTTTACTGTTCATTGTAACATTTGCTATGCAGCATTTTGAGTTATGCAAATACCCGCATCCCACTTTGGTTCTGGTATTGAGAAACTGAATTTATGCCAATGCTGTTACAGCTTAAAGTTTTCCTGAGTTCATTTCTCTAAGTTTCAACTCTGATGTTTAGCCAGAATTGTATTGTCGGAGGAGGTGGCTTCATTGTGGGAAAAGAAAATGTTGAAGCATAAAACTGAATGTGCCTTCAAATGTGGGTGCAACCTTCTTAGGGCTGGTGATGCACAAGTTGTGTAGTCTGCAGGCTCAAATTGAGGAAAAAACAACATGCTGAAGAGGTGGCTGTGGGTGTGCAGAGCTGTAAATGTGGTCAAGATGGCTGCGGGGGGTCTTTGGGTTAAGAATGTTGGGAGAAATGGCATGAAGTGGTTTGTTTCAACTCTGTGTACAGCTTGTAACCATCTTCATCCCACAGACAGGAAGGAGATTAGGAGTAAAGCCAACACAAAGTGCCACCATGTGCCTTTAGAGGAACTCAATATTGATTTTTCAAGTCTCCTGAATCCTGCAGTAGTTCCCGTAAAACATATCACCGTGTAATGTTTTGATAGTTTTTGTGGAGATGCACTGCAAAGCACATCCATCTAAATTCTCCACCAAAAAAAGATGCTCAGCTCAAAAGCTGCACCACATAATTCAATAACACACTGTGTTCCAAATTATTATGCAAATTGGATTTAAGAGTCACAAAGATTACATTTTTTGTTGTGCTATTAAATCTATTGATGGTATTGTGTGTCAGGGCTCTTTGAATCACTATAATTAAATCCAGAGAGCTGGGTTGATTAGTTTGTCTGGTGAGCTCAATTAAAAGAAATCTACTTCCACATTATTAAGCAGGCCACAGGTTTCAAGCAATATTGGAGAAAGGATCTCTGCTGACGAAAATCATCAGATAGTGTAGTGACATATGACAAGGTATGAAAGCATTAGATATTAACGAAAACTGAAGCATTATCATCGTACTGTGAAGAGATTTGTGGCTGATTCAGAAGAAAGATGGGTTTGTGCAGATCAAGGCATAATGAGGATAGTTTCTGTTAGACAAATTCATCGGATTAAGAGAGCAGCTGCTAAAATGCCCTTACAAAGCAGCAAACAGTTATTTGAAGCTGCTGGTGCCTCTGGAACCTCAAGGTATTGGATCCTCCAGAGGCTTGTGGTGCATGAACCTACTATTCGGCCACCACTAACCAGGCTCACAAGCAGAAACGGTCGCAGTGGGACCAGCCATACATGAAGATTAATTTTCAAACAGACTTGTTCACTGATGACTGCTGTGCAACCCTGAATGGTCCAGATGGACGCTGTAGTGGATTGGTGGTGGATGGCCACCACGTCCCAACACGGCTGTGACGTCAGCAAGGAGGTGGTGGAGTCATTTTTTGGGCTGAAATCATGGAGAGAGAATCATTGGTCGGCCCCTTTAGTGTCCCCGAAGGTGTGAAAAAGACCTCAGCAAAGTATATGGACTTTCTGACTGATCACTTTCTTTCATGGTTCAAAAAGAAGAGCCGTACCTTCAGTAGCAAAATCATCTTCATGCATGCAGACAATGCATGCTGCAAGGAATACCTCTGTGTCATTAGCTGCTATGGGCATAAAAGGGGAGAAACTAATGGTGCAGTCACCATCCTCCTCTGACCTCAACCCTATTGAGAACCTTTGGAGTTTCCTCAAGCAGAAGACCAGAGGGTGGGATGCAGTTCATATCAAAACAGCTCTGGGAAGATATTCTGACATCCTGCAAAGACATTCAAGCAGAAACTTTTCAAAAACTCACAAGTTCAATGAACGCAAGAATTGTGCAGGTGATATCAAAGTAGAGGTCCTATGTTAACATGTGACTCGTTCTGTTTAGATGTTTTACATTGAAATAGCTTTTGATTTTAGTAAATGTGACCACTTAATGATGCACATTCAAAGAATGACTGTTTGCAGTTCTTTATAATCCATAAAATGTTTAGAAAATCTGCTGAGCATAATTTGGAACATTGCATTTTGAGTTTTTTATTTTTGAAAAAAATACTGTTCTCATTGGGAGATTTGTTCAGTAAAATTTGATTTATACAGTAATAGTTCATGACTTGAAAATTATACTGACCATCATTTGCATTGACCATTTAAGAAAATCTGAGAAAATATCACTTGCATAATAATTTGTAACACGGTGTAATAATTTAAGGAACAAGAGAAAAATCTACGTCATCGTTCATAACGCCACCTTCTGTTTGGTCTGGTTGAAATTCTTCCAGAGAAATTCATTTCAATGGGAGAAAGTCCAAACAGAGCAGTAAAGGAGATTAGAATCGAATTAGGAAGGCAATGACTCCGTAACTCCACTTTTTTACGAAGAATTTTAACACACGTTTGTTAAATCTGCCAATAATTGACAGTTTTCTCAACAGTAACTTGGTGTGACGACGTGAACGCTAAAATGAAACGTGATACAAATAGCAATTAAGGTAGTGTAAACTCATCAAGCACTTGTACTGAGAAAATCCAACATACGAGTATGAAAAACTATGCAATATGTTTTCTAAGAAAACTTCCCATGGCGGGTAAGAAAGGAGTAATACAAAAATTAGGCTAAATCAAATGTTTTATTTATCCTTTAGGAACAGCAGGGACACTCTTAATGCCATATGTTATCTTCAGCTTCATGAACAGCTTTCCTTAACAGATTTCTTTCCCCTTTGCATGTTTAAGAATACTTTTATAGGTCACAGCTGTCAACTTAATTACACATCATCCAGTGGACCAATAAAAAAGATTATTGACTTATTAAGAATACATTCATCTCTCTTTTAAGAGGTTTTCCTAAATTAAAAAGACTCATAACACTTCTCTTCCTGTGAGTCATCAGCGCCTCTGCGAGTCTGTAAGTCTGCTGTTCCCATGCAGGTTAAATCTACGGGGTAGCTGTATGAAATCCAAAGGGATTTGGGCTATTCCATGTCCGTTTGCTCACAGCCAAGGGACAAGATTATTTATTTGGCAAATTTAAAAACAACTACAATTCATCAAAGAGATTTGTATGGTTAAAAAAAAAAAAATAAGACTCGTACAAAACTATATTCAATCAAACTATCCTGGTGTCCTGTTTCACTACTTGAAAGTAATTGAAAACAAATGTGTTTTTTGGGGGGGGGGTTTAGCAGCGATTTAAATTGATCAGCTGTTTAAGTGACTGATTTTCAAGACCTCTGAAAAGACGCCATCACCTATTGGTTTTAGTTTGTATCTGGAGGTGTCACAAAACAACTCACCAGTGGAACTAAGAGTCCTTGTCGGATTTTAAGAGGGAAGCTGTGTGGCGTCAAGCCATTAAGACTTTTTGGAGTTAGCGGTATGTTTAAAAAAAAAGAAAAAAAGGATTATGAAGAAGCAGAATAATGGAAAGAAGAAAAGTTTTAGGTTCATGCTGCTCTCATCTAATAGCGTGTGAATAAGTTTCACTGCCATTTTAAATTTTATACAAAACGTGGATTTACAAAGCCCTGTAATGTCTACATCTCTGGGAAAAAAAAAAAAGAAGAACCCACTGCACTGAACCCCACAGAAAACCTCAAGGTTATTCCACCAAATATTGATTTCTGAACTCTTCCTGAGTTAAAACATTAGCATTGTTGTTTCTAAATGAATATGAACTTGTTTTCTTTGCATTATTTGAGGTCTGAAAGAACTGCATCTTTTATTTCAAATATAACATTTTTGCTTGGAATTTCAGCAATATGTTATTAGTAGTTTATAGAACAAAAGAACAATGTTCATTTTACTCAAACATATACATATAAAGAGTAAAATCACAGAAACTGATCATTTAATTTGTCTCTTACATTTTTTTTCCAGAACTGCATATTACAGGTAGCTAATGCACAAAATATTAGCACCTAAAACTACACAGAATGGTGCAGTCTGATTGAAAACTATTTAAGCAATTTGTTAAATACCACTTTCAGCATATTGATGGTAACAAAGCAAAATTAGATGGCACTACATAAACCAAAACTAGACATTAAGCAATACAACTTAGAACTTTCTCACTACAAAGTAATATTTATTCTGTCCATTTTGTTTAGAAATGAGTAACACTTTCAAATGATCTCGGCCTACAAGTAGAGTACATTTTGGCCAAACCTAAATTAGTACAGATAACATGGTAACTAGCATGCTGCTGTTATTACTTAATAATCCCTTGGTATGATAAGTTCACACAAGTCTGTTTTTAGCAGATGTCTTTAAATTTCTAAAAATGTCACTAAATGCCGCGTTCTACAGTCTACACTAGCAGAAATGCGACAGTGGCTCAGGCTGCTGTTGATGGTGCCACCGCCTGGTTGTCAGCCTGCCTGACCTGCAGCGGCAGCAGCACCACTGGCTGGAATGATAAAGATAGAGTGGATGGGAGGTGACAAGTGGAGACAGCTGAATTTGTGCACTGGCGGCCCACCAGTGCCAATCAGAGCCTGACTCATGCAGCAACTTTCTGCGTTGGAGGAGGACAGTGTTTGTCAGATTTGGCTGTGCCATAACCAGTGGGACTCTAAACGTGATAGCAAGGGAAATCAATATTTGTCAGGAAAATGTATTTAGTGTTTGAAAATATACTTTTAGCTCAGGAAATCCAAAGGGATTAGGGCTATTCCATCTGCTGGAAGTCCTTTTTTAAAAGAGATTTGCTTATTTCTTCATCTCGCCACCTTTTGAATTGATGCTACTTAAAATTAAAACGTGAGGGAAAAACTGAAGTGAATCTCTCCCTTTAATATACTTTTATAGGAGTCTTATTGTATTGTTACTCTTTAACGTAATCCTTAATAATCTTATTGTGAACCATCATTATTTTAGCCTAATTATATTTCATTTTCAAGTGAATGATAATAAGTTGGATGGACACAGTTTATCTACCCCCTATGCTTTTCAAAAAAAACTGACATTTATGCCATTTAAATCTTGGATAATTTACAACTTAAAGTTCTGTTCTATAGTTGCATATCAAAATATTACAAGGATGGGAACTTTTTGACACGTGGGTCACAATGGGTTCTAAAATTTGACATTAGAGCCTGGCAAGGAGCAAATGTGTTTGTGTGAACTATTAAATGAATGACATGTCAAAGGTTTAGTAGTTACTGAAGCATGCATCTGGAAGGCTTACAGTACAAATTATTTGCCAAAAGTTATTTTTTCGTAACACAGTGGGGACAGTGTTGTGGGCTCCCTTTTTTGCCAGTTCGTCGAAGGCTGAAGTTGGTTTTCTTGTGGCAGTTCGCAGGATAGATCCGAGGTGTTGGTTTGTTAACTTGGATTTTTCATGGGCTTTGTTGATGTTTATGACGCTGAACATCTGCTCACACAAGTAGGTCGAGCCAAACAACACTGGAATCTTCTTTGGAAAGTGGCTTCGTTAAGCAAAGTGTAAAGTCACTCAGCTTAAGTGAGCTGAATTACTTTAAAATGGAGTCAGACTGAAGATCGATCACTTCCAGCAGCACCTCCTGTGATGCTGTTTCAGGATCTTGTGACAGGGGACAGGACATCAGCTGAAGTGACTTGTCCTTTTTTCTTTTTTTTTTTCAAAAACGAGAGAATTGATGGCAGAGTTCTCCGTGTAGGTCGTACGGTGATTAGCGGTACTTTTTTTTGCATTTTGTGTAGCCTCTTTTAGCAAAGCTAATGAGGGGGAAAATGAGAGAAATATCTGTTTGTTGTTGTTTGTTGTGCACAAACTTATCTTTCCCTGTAGATTTAAGTTCAGCTCATTCATGTGTGAAAATATGTCCACAGCAAAAGCAAAGTCACACAGCCAGCCTCGCGTCAGGAAATTTGTTGCATTTCCCCATGAACTCCAAATATTTGCTAATCTCCTCTTTTATCTCCCACACTCATTGGAATGCTATGCCCAAGCTTAACCAGACTTATACATGTATTTTTTTTTTCCTATTTTATAAGAAAAACAAAAATAGACTTACTTTAGAAATAGTGATAACGTCCTTATGATTCACATTGGTTTCCTACAGAAACAAAATAAATTTAGCAATGCTGGAGTCCTCTCGCTCGTATGAAATTAGCAAGTTTTACAACTGGATTAATGACATGATTAAGCTGCAATACAAACTCAGATTCCTGATGGAAAAAACGATCCTATTCAGAGATTTCCTCTTTCACTTTATCAGAACCTGACATTTTTTCAAGTTAAATATGGTGATCCATCTGTGGTGACACTGGCGAGTTTACCCCAGGGTAGGTTCATTCTCTCAGTGACATCAGCCAACTAGCCTCTTAAGTCCTCTCCTCATGTTTGTCCTTTGAAGGACTCCATGGTCGAAAACTCCCCTGCTGTCAAAATCCATTGGTAATCCCTCGGATAAAAATAAGGAGCTGAGTATTGCCGCTGTATATTGTCATTCAGTAAATTTTACAATGAAGAGTTTTTCCTATTATTTTTTTTCAGAACTGAGAATGAAGAGAAGACTCTAGCTCTACATTTTTACAATGGTTTAACTTTAGTTATTTTTGCAAACTTAAATGCCATGAGATAAGAGCACATTGCATTAGAATGACAACCATTTTAACTCTGCGTTATGGGCATGAATCTGTATGGTTGGCCAATCTGCTGTCGTTTGATAGTTTTGATCCAAAACACTCTCGGGCTGTGGTAGTTGTGCTTTTCGTGCACTATGAGCAGATATAATAGACCTGATTTATCATCATCTGCAGACTGCAGACATTATTTTAAACAAGTGTGATATGGCAAAGAACTTCAGTGAACCGCAGCGTAAAATGTAAATTAAGCAGAGGAGCCCTTTTCAAAAATGTTGTCCTTTGTTCAGTATTGTACTATCTTTAGAGAGATGCCACTGCCATTTCCAATCAAAAATAAATTTATTTGACAGAAAATACATTTATATTTAAATATGGCAGGTCAAAGTAGAATTATGACCTTGACTGCATCTGTCAAGGTGTATGTATAGAATCAAACACTAATTGTTTAGTGTTTAAAAGATTTTAAAAACACATCTTTCCACATGTTTCCAGATCAACAAAAATCCAAATGTACTTTCTAAATGTTTAATGTAACAGAACAACAAAGAGAAGGTAATTGTAAAGTGTGAACAAAATGATTACTGGAATCCAAATTAAAATCTGACGCGTGTGATGTAATAGCCAAGTCAGTTCTTGGCTATTATTTTGGCTACCTATTCCAACATATAAAAAAATATATAAAAAATGTTAGATATGTCTGGTCTTGGTCTTGAAGGGTTTTGATGACAAAACAATTATGTTTTGCTCTTCTTTTTTTTTTTTTTTTTTGGTGACACAAATAACCAAATGAGGTAAAACATTTAGTTCCATCACATTTGTTTCTCAAACTGGCTGGTAGGTTGAAGTGGTAGGCCCACTCCCACCTACCAGTGGAAGTGGGCAGTCTTTGGTTTTCAGTTGTGCCATACTCTCTCTGTTTTCAGATTAAGCAGTGCTCTGTAAGATATTTAAAGCCTGAGATATTTGTTATGGCACTGTTTAAATGTGGTGTACCATTAAACACTCAACTTATTTTTATTGACTAAATATTTTTAAACATTTCCAGCTACTTAAAATAAATTTCATTAAGCCCAGCGCTGCGATGCTAGGTTTTATATAAACGGATTATGTAAGGTGAATACTGCTGAGACGTCTCATTAAAAGGAAACAGTTATCGTATGGTTATTTTGAGCACAACAGAGAGCCAGATTCATAATAAAATGGGCAATTTCACCTAAGTCTCCCCTCAGGGTAACTGGTAAACTAAGGAGGGATTTGATACAAGGGCTACAAGGGCTTTGATGGTGCGTTATCAGCTGAGTAATTTGCTCTTGTATAAACATGAATTACTGTTATCTAAGTGCCCCCTGACAGCCGATTGGCTTCTCATTAGGCCCGTGTGAAATGAGATTAGCAACGAGCCTCTAAATTATGATCCAATCCCAGAACACATAATCCCTCACACATACTGTATTCCCTGTCTGTGTGCCTCTCCCCCTGCATCTATTTCTGATGGGTTTCTTTATAATCTCCTTTTCTTCCTTGGCTCTCTTGCCCTGCTTTTCCTGATTCTCCTCACTTGACCTTCTGCCTTCTCTCTTTTCCTGTCTTATTTTTTGCATCACTCACAGAGTGTAACTGCAGTGGGAGATCAGACGAGTGCGTGTTTGACATGGAGCAGTACAGGAGCACTGGCAGCGGGGGGCGCTGTGTGAGCTGCAGAGACAACACTAATGGTCCCCACTGCGAACGATGCAAGGAAAATCACTACAGGAAGGATCCGGAAGAGGCGTGCCTGCCCTGTAACTGCAATATCAATGGTAAACTGCACATATGACACCTTAAATCTCAGTTACAGCCCATCACTGCCTGCTAATTTTGCCGCTCTCGTGAGTACTCTCATGAAAAATAAAGACTAGTTGCTGGACTCGTAGTGCTATAATATGAGTAATACCATAGTTTTTATGTAGCCTGAAACGTGACCTTAAGATGCAGCATACTTTATGCCAAGGAGTCTTGCTCAGTATGGAAGTGTAGAAATAATCTTAAACAGTTTTTAGCCACGGCTACTGTCAGAAATGCTAAAAATTGGGACAGCTCAAAGAAGGAAATATGGTGGTGAATGTCAAACAAACGACTTGCAAATTGTTGAATATTTAAAAGCATGCTGAGTAAAATTCAACACAATTAATCGTGCTGTTGGTTTCTGTCCCAACTCTTTTCTAAAACTGGAGAATAATATTAGAGGGAAACATAGATTCTTTGGGGAGAATATCTTGGTTACTTACTGTAAGGGGTGCTAATGCATTGTTGACTGCAGTGAGTATTTTATGAACCAATTCAGAGTAATTTTACTAAATCATGTAGAAAACATCTTTATAAAAGTTCATAATCTACAGAATCAAATGATTTTCTGAAGTCAACAAATAAAATTTCACAGTGGTGCAACTCTTGTACTGTTTACAAGAGTTATGGCCAGAAGTTTTAAAATATTAATAATGCCCCATTCCCTTAATCCCACTGATTTTACAACTGTCAAACCTTACTAGAGAGCAGAAGTTCTTTATCCTTATAGTTTAAGACATATTGCTCATCTAATACCTTGAACATTTCATCAGATTTATAATCACTTGATCATTAAAAGAATGACTTCAATCAGATGTGCAGGTGTGATTTGATCCAGCCGAGTCACTGAACATTATCAGCAAAGTGCTTCATTGCTTATTAAGCCAAGGGGAGCTTTTGGTTCAGCCACCATCATCAGGTCACAGATGAAATTGAACGAGAATATCCACCATCTTTGCCCTGCATATAAATAGTGTAAGGTGATTGCACCGAGCTGTTGGAGTCCATTATATTGATCAAAGGTTATAACAGACTCCATCAGGCTCCCTTTATTCTCCTCTTTCTGCCCCAGCTGGTCTTTTTTGTCCATTAGCTGAAGTCGCACAATATCTGTGCAGCAGATAGATTACATCCTGCTCTTCTATGATTATGTTTGAAGTTTGTCAAAGGAAAGTCAATAACAAGATATCCTGTTAACCCCATTGTGAAAAGGTATTATTGACATATTGATATGTCTAATGTGATTTTCAATAATCTTTATTGGGGTGATTTTTCTTTTCAAAGTGCATTCCGCTATTTCCTGTTTACGAGGTATTTCCTTCTTTTATGCTCCTGTATGATTTGTCTGTTTCCCTTGCAGGCTCATTAAGTTTGCAGTGTGATGGAGAAGGAAGGTGTCGGTGTCGAGTCGGCGTGACAGGAGAGAAGTGCGACACGTGTCAGACTGGCTTCCATTCACTGGGTCCAGGTGGCTGCAGGTGAACAATGCGCACCGTCACGAATGCAGATGAATACTAATGTTCAGGAAAGCTAGTTTGATCCCACAGATTATGTAGTTATGAAAAGAGGATTAAGACTTTCTGATGAGCCAAGTATTTTACAAGACAAGGTGCTAACAATAAATATAGATATGAAATGCACAGATGGTGCTGTGCAACTTTCTGATTGTAGGAAGTGTGGCTGAAGTTGAAATTAGAGTCAGGAAGTTTTGTTTACTTGGACCACAAACATGTGTCAAGAGGTTTCCTGCAGTGTGTAAAACAAAAAAAAATTAATCCATGAGTCAACAGTCTATGCACACAGATTTTAGAGTGGAAAAGGTGTAAAGAGTTCAAATTTCACCTATTTACTATCATTTACAGTGTAAATTGGCATTAAGTGCTTAGTCAAAGACTAGCCTACAGTACTGTTATGATTATTGTTTGACGCAGATGTGTTTCATGTGGTAATTGACTGTAAAACTTCTCTATTGCACTCATAAATTTTAGGTGTTGTTAGTAGATATAAAAATTGGATACACTTTCTCAATGTAGACCAATGGAAAGACTATTTAAATACCATGTGGGGACAATGACTATAACAAACCATGGGTTGAAATCCTTTCACTGTCTTTTGCATACACTTAATATATTTGACAGGAAAGAATGCCTCTTGACCTAATTCTTCTATATAGTGTTTCCCTTTACATTTCCTGAATGCAAACCTAGCCACTAAATATAGTTTATTTTAATTTGGCCTAATTACACATACAGTTGTGTTTATTTCAATTAGATAGCCTTTTCTGGATTTGTTACCTTTTCAATCTAAAAACACAGGACTTAAACCATAGTGTAGACTTCTTTGTTTATAGAAACAACCTTTTCATTCAGTTACCTATACTAAATAATTTTTTTTCCTCTATAGTTTTAAAAAATGCCAACGTCTACACAGTCTTGGTGATAATACCGATGCTGAAACAGCAACTTTTGTGAACACTGACATTCTTGACATTCATCATCCTGAGTTGGGTGAGGATGTGACACATGGCAGACGGTGCAAGGCTGAAGACCCTCCCAAAACAAATGTTGCTCTTGTTTTCTCTGTTACTTTCAGCAAACTTTTAATTTGCTGAGAGTTTAATTACAGCAGCCTATTGACTTGTTTCTTGTTTTTGTGTTTCACATAAATTCACAATTTCACCAAAACGTGTTAAAGCGATAGAGAGTTCCCATTTTTGTAAACTATCCATTGACATGACCTTAGACTGACGGATATCTTCAGATATTTTCAGTGTCGCTTCGGTAAAACTCTATACAAGCACTGCATTCTCTGACATATTGCATATTGTTCCTCTTGCCTCTGTTATTGATAATTCCAGCATGTCACAAGAATGAGCTCAGAGGGTTTCAATTGATTTCAAGACAGCCAGAGTTGCTTTCATTCCTAAGGTATGAGCCACATTTAGACCTCAGACTCTGCACACTAAAAGACAATTTTAGAGATCCTCTGCACACCTTTCTTGCATCTTGAAGATGCATTGACCCACTGCATGCGTTTTTAATGATAAAAGGGGCAATTCAACTTTCTCTGACCTTGAAGAGCTCGTACTAAATAACTGTGTGCGAGACCCTGCATGTTAATGTACAGGATGGTGCACATGTGTGCCAGAGGAGTATTTTGCCGTATTTAAATTCCTGAGAAGTCTATCCTTGCATACACTGTAGCTGCCTGACGAATACTAAGTTATTATAGTGTTGAATTGCATTTCAATGATTGCTTAAATCGACTATTATTTCTACCACCTTACTCTGGATATTGTGATAACAGACAGTAGACTAGGGGTTCAAAAGCAGGTTTCCCAAAGTTGCCATAATAATACTACATAAGATAAAATAAATCACAATATTGAATTTATGGTTAGCAGTAAATGCATTATAAACTCAAGCAAAGTGAGGAGATTTTTTTGGTTTTAACCATCAGCGCAGCAAAATACTGGATTACAGCTTTGAATTTGACCTTCTTTGAAACCTGGTAGTGTGTTGGCCTTGTTTCTTCTTGTCCTTCTTGTTTTGTTTTTTTTTTGTTTTGTTTTTAATGCAATAAAGAAATACAACAAAACATGAATTAATATAAAAAACAAACATTTTTTTAACTATACTTTGTAGATTTTTTAAAAATATATTCTTTAAATGATGATACACACTTTCTGATAAATTTTATTCTCTGACTTTGATTTGTTTCCATAAATTTGTCATAGATAAGAGAGATTGTTCATTAGAGCAGAGACGGTCCGTCAGAATACTGTCCATAAGCTTATGGCAGCATGCATTCACGCACACACACACTGCGTACTGTCATTCATGCAGCAAACTCTGGCTGTTTAGCCGAGGTGTGAATTACCCGGACCACTAGAGCAGAAACAAGTATAGGCAGCTTGCCTTGGGATAATTGAATTATTTATAATGGCACCTCATTGAAATAGATTCTATGTTACAGTCTCAAACACAAGGAATCAATCAATAAACACAATCAAACACATTTGGACAAATTTCAAGCGACTGTCGACTCGCATGCTTTCTCACTTGAGTTTTATCAGTTACTCGAGATAATCGTTATGTTTCATTCAACAGCTTGTCTCTTCCATCTTCTTTGTTGTGTAAAGAAATCACATACGCGATTCGTCAGAATACGTCTTTGTAACTATGACATATCTGGATAAAATTTCCAACTTTAATATCTGCATCAATGTTGTTGAAACTTCTGAAAGAGAAATCTCAGTCCTTTAAATGAGCATAGACAATAATTATGTTTTGCATATTAATGTTTTATTCTAACTAAAATATCCCCAAATGTCAAATGTACAGTACACTACACATGCTTACTACTCCAGTATATTCTATTAAAGGGGAAGTACCATGCAAAATTGACATTCTTTTGAGCTATACATCTTGTTGTTCCTTCATCAAACACATACTTGGAGTATTGGTTTGATTCTTTTATGCATGTTTGAAAAATCCTTTAATCTCCCATGGCAACCATTCAGCTGTGCAAAACACCTGGGTGGACCTAGTGGTGCCTTCAAGGTGCAGCTTCTATGTAGTTTCCATGCATCTGAGCTTCCATGTCACAGCAGCATGCCCTGCAACTGCATCACTCAGCTCCTTCAGACTAGCCAACAGTAATTAGCAAACACCTGATGGCACTGCGCACCTGCTCAGCTCATTATAAGAGCTACTTCTCAGTGTAACGCTGGTAAAACACTGTTAAAGGGTTAAAGGATGACTTCCTGAAGGCAGAGTTTCAGAAACAGAGTGTTTTTAGTCATATTTGATGTGTGTATAGCATTTTTTAACAACTGAAGTTAACATAGTTACTTTATTATGCTATAAAATATCACTATGTACTATGTCCCTTTAAATGTAATTCCTTTCAGTTTGTTTTCGTAGCACCAATTCACAGAAGGCACTTTACATGGCAAACTGGTCCATCTTCTATTTGATTACAGTGCTGAGAAAAAGTACTTCCTCTCTTGCATTCTTTTCTTTCTTGCTACGGGTCATTGGTGACGGCATATCATAGACAGGTTGCCAGTTCCTCACAAGGGGGGAAATATCTCTACATTCTTTTTGGTCTGCAGTGGTTTTGAACTCCACGGATGCAGTTTTTACCTGGTCTGTTTTTTCTTTTAACTTAAACACTGATCGGTGCAGGAAAAAGACTCGGCTAAAACAAATATAAAACACTGAACCAGGAGTTCTTTCTGTTGGACAGAACATATAATATATAGTTAATGGCTGTAAGATAGCCATCATTAATTTTATCTCTTAACAAGACACGGTTAAATACAGGGAATCCTTTTCATTAGAAACGGAGCGCCCTACGTTAACGACAGCAATAGCTCTGTGAATGACTTCATGAGTTAAACAGTCACATCTAAACACAAAGGCTTTAATCCAGGGGTTTCTATCTATGTAAAAGATAAACAAAGAAACGTGAATGGCAGCAATAACCCAGACATTAACTCTCTCTTGAAATGAGACACTGGTAAACACAGATTTCTATTTTCCCCATATGATAACGGTGGAGGTTAATCACTAAAATGTAAAGCAACTTTTTTTTTTCTTTCAGATGTAACGCTTTATTCTTTGAAATATTTGTTCTATGTAAATATGTATTCATAAGCAGATTAAAAATATTCCGTTTTACATCACTTGTCTGTAGGCCGTGTGAGTGCGAGCCCAGTGGGAGTTTGGATCAGTGCTCCCCCCTGGATGGGCAGTGCTACTGTAAGCCAAATGTGGAGGGGCAGAGCTGTAATAGGTGGGTGAAAAGTTTGCTGCTTATGTCACTTATGTACCTTGTGGTTGCTAGGGTAACTATTTATGTCCCTCATAATAAGAACAACTCCTGTTTTTTTTTTTTTTGCTTTCAACTGTAAAATAACATCTTTTGTAATAATGGGAAATAATGTTCCCCAACATGAATTGCACCGATTATCCTCAGAAGGTAGGTCACCACTTTAAATGGATGCAGCAAAATAGGGGGAAAAAAGTAAAGGAAGAGAAGGTAAAATTTTAACCCATTTTGTTTGCTGTTGCCTATTTTCCCGACTACCACAGTGTACTCAACCGTTTCCCTTTTTATATTTTCCTCCAGGACACACGATCAAACTGATTCACTCATTGTTTCACTGAGTGAAACAATGAGTGAATCAGCTCCAACTCTCCCACTCCTGAACCACTGAATCACATCATGGTCCCTGTTTGACTTTTTTTTTTTTTCTTTCCACTGAATTTCACAGCTCATTGAACAAGTTCCTCTCCTGTGTAATGTGACTAGTGCAAGGAGTGATTTTTAGCAGTGTCCCTGTCCCACCCATATGCCAGTAGCTCTGTATAGGTCAGAGCTCGCGGACCTAACGGCTGAACTCACTTATTCCTTTTCGTCCTCAGCCCCGCAGTGCGTATCAGCCAGCGTCTCTGCGGCTAAACCTTAAGAGACTGTGAGAATGTGGGCTGCATTAAACTCCTCGAAAGCAGATGTGGGTTATCTTGGGTTTTATTTTGAATATGGTTGTGTGTACATTTGTGTATGAACCTACAGATGCAAGCCAGGATTTTTCAACATGCAACGAGAGCACCCTGCAGGTTGCCAGCCATGTTTCTGCTTTGGTCACTCATTCGCCTGCTACTCATCCAATCACTACAGAGCCATTGACATCACCTCAGACTTCATTGAAGGTATGTCAAAGCTAATCAACCTGCATACATAGGGAAATTATTTCTGCATACATTTGGGTTGATATGTACATTTCTATTGTAGTATACTCTTTGCTATGAATGAATGTTTAATTAAGCTGTCCAGCTGCTCAACTTTTATGATCAGGTCTTGCCATATGCATACCATATCAGTACATA
Source organism: Girardinus metallicus (assembly GCA_903067095.1). Lineage (NCBI taxonomy): Eukaryota > Metazoa > Chordata > Actinopteri > Cyprinodontiformes > Poeciliidae > Girardinus > Girardinus metallicus. The sequence goes on along the minus strand of CAEGAE010031543.1, from coordinate 3,318 downwards.
TTTCAGATGCCAAAATGAATTACCACATCTGAAAGTTTAACATAAAATACAAAATGAGTAAGTCTGTAAGTTACAAAATGTTAAATATACAGGATTTAAAAAGATGATTTTTTTTTTTGTATGATGTCCCTCAACTTACATTGAAGCATGTGAAATCAACCAAAATCATCCAAAATGTCAAATGTATGTATTTACTTGTAGCTACTTTGCTACGATGTTTGCAATCTATGTGTCAGATTACCTTTCCGACTGTAATCAGATTACCTTTCCAGCTGTAATTGTTAATGATGTAATCATCTCTGAAACAGAGGATAATATTTTAAATTTCAAAACTCCCTTTGGTCACAGATCAGGATGGTTGGTGGGGAGAGTTCTCCGGAGGCCTGAAGTACCCACTGCTGTGGAAGGAAGGTGAAGTTTACCTGCTGCCTCTTAATGAGGAAGACACTGGTTTCTACAGAGCCCCTGGTGAGTCAGAAAGCAAAACACCAAACATATCAACAAATCCATAAAATTGGATTGATATTTTTAAGCTCAGTGGAGTGATATAATTCAGTATAATGAAAAAAAATGCTTGTGTTGAAATGTGGAACTTAAATTGAATTTTGCTGCGGTGCGGTGGCAAGGAGTTTGGTGAATCTGGGTTTTTGCAGTTTTTCCTGTCATCGATTCCTGAAGTTGCAAGAAATGTAGAGTCCTTAAAAATGACTTTATGTGGACTTTTGTAATTGAACACTTTGTCAACTTAACATGTTGTCATTGTAGCATTGAGACTGAGCATAGGCCGGTTCTAGAGCAAAACATAGTGGTTTAATGTTGGTTTAATTTGTTGACTTACACTTTCTAAAATGTTGACTTATTTTCATGAAGTGCGAGACAGTACTGGAGAGATTGGAGTTTCCTCTAGTATGTATGGAGAATATAGAGCTGCCACTTCTCCACTAGTTGCTGCAAACTGCCAGTCACCAGACCACTTAGACTTTTTTCTTCTCCTTAAATGAAAGACAAATTAAGCTACTTAGAAAATTTCCAATAGTGAAAAGCAGTCATCTAGTAAAAACTAAATAATTTCTGTCTTAGTAATATGATTTAAAACTGCATGTTATGCTTTTAAAAATAGAGTTTTTGAATTGAATTGAAAGCAATGTTCTGTGAAGACACTATCAGTAATAGCTCCCTTTTTCCCAACTATTGTAGACTGCTGTCATTTCACAGTGGGTTTGTAGAAAAGTAAATAAGAGCATAGAAGGCTAACAACTACTTATAATAATCTGTTTTAACTTTTACTAAGGTTGGTGGATGTGTCAATACACCTTATCAGTTCAGTCACCTCCAAAAACTGCAGACTTAAAAAAAAAAAGTGTGATCTGCACAAATGACAGGTTTTTTTTGGAAAATTTAAAAGTTTATTTCTCTGTTGGAGACTTTACTAGAAAGTTACTTATCTTATTTATTCATCCTAAGATTTTCCATTCAAACTTTGAGGAGACAGGGACTTATTTAGGCCGGACTCTGGAATAGTATGCCTCCAAATATTAGATGTGTACAAACAATGGAACATTTTAAATCTCCACTGAAGACATATTTTAATGCTTTGTTTTACATCCAATTAATTTTAAGAAATGTTACTGTTATTTATGATGCACTAAATATGTTTTAAATAATTTTAGTTAATGTTGTTGAAAGATACAATATATATGTTAAAAAAAAAAAAAACTCCAGCTGGTAGATGTAATAGTTTGTAATGTCTTTTGCTCATGCTTGTTGTTTCTCCCTGTACTCCTGCAGTTTTTTGGCTGCAGTTTATATGATGGTTATTCTGATATCATTACTTAAAAAAAAAAAATCTCCTCTCAGAGCCATTAGAAGATAAGAGAATAATCTGTCCAAGCTACTAGACTTTGAGCCCCTTTTCATCAGCTGCCCCAGCAGCGAACGCCTGATGGAATTGGATGCCTTGGCAAAGCTGGAGAACCAACAAAGTGAAAATTGGCTTGACTTCCTCTTGTCTCCGCTAAGCCGGTTTTGGCCATCTTCTTAGATTCCCTCCGGCCATCACTCAGACCTCGGCCAGAAGCAAAACAGGAGCAATCCCATTAACCCTGAAGTCTCGGGGTTTTTAATGCCCAGAATGCGTGATCACAGAGAACAACTTCATCTTGGGGCGTCTATTTTTTTTTTTTTTAGACGGATGAGAAGAGCTGTGCTGAAAGAGGCTGCGACAAAGCATGGTGGTCTGGCATAATTTGTCAAACGTTATTAGAAATGCACTGCTAAGTCACTGACGTGCCAGTTTGAATTTGTCAGTCTGTGCATATGACTCTAAAATGAATAATTATATGCCGTGACAGATAGTAAGCATTAATAAACACGGAAACGTACATTTAATGATGTTTTTTTTTTTTGTTTTTTTTTACGGCTGCCGTTATTTTCCGAGTCTTCTTTGGTGTCTCTGAAGACCACGTTGCACAGATTAGTATCCCAACTGCCTATGAACAGCTTCACGACAGCATGGTTATCTACTTTGTGCAGCTCTTGTTTATGGTTTTTCTCTACATAATGTGTACACACATCTGTTACAGTGGCATTGCTAATAATGATCTCATTTTCTCTTGCCTTTTTCATAGTTGTGCATGTGTGGAGTCACTTTAAAGATTACACCAAAGTAGCAACTGCTTTGGAAACGGCTCTAGCTTTCTCTCTCTCTGTTTCGGCTGTTTTTTCTTTTTTTTTAATTTGCATTTTTACACTGAAATCCCTCCACTGTTTGTCTTCACAAGCGTTAGATAATTCTGAGTGACAACACAGCGTCTAGCATCACACAAAATGCCATTCTGTGATTGAACAAGTGTTTATTATTATTTTTTCTTACTTTAGTTTCTCTTGGGCTTGCTCACATTTAATAATCAGTCATTTTACTGGCTTTCCAGGGAAAATGAGTAACTGTTTAGCTTGGTCGGTTCCAAAACTGACAACCCTCGCCAAACAGTGGACAGTACTTTGCAGATGTTTTTCTCAACAGTTATTGACAAAGAGGGTCGGGCAGAAGTGGGAGTGTTTCAGACAGTGCAAAAGAAATTGGAAGGTGGAATAGCATTTGCCTTTTATTTATTTATTTATTTTTATTCCTCTTGACAGTTAACATGTTGCCTACACTAGTTGGGATGTCAAAATTGCGCCTTCTTTCCCCCCCCCCCCCCCCCCCCCCCCCCCCCCCCCCCCCCCCCCACCCCCCCCTCACCCCCCCCCCCCCCCCTCTCCCCTCTCCCCCCCCCCTCTTTTTTTTTTTCTCTTTCCCCTCTCTTTTTCCACTACTGT